>CABHPH010102454.1:0-22749 GCA_902168325.1 Peromyscus nudipes
GTGTGTGTGTGTGTGTGTGTGTGTGTGTGTGTGTGTATTCAAGGAAAGAGAGATTAAAACAAAACAGAGAAAGAGATTCCAACTTCTTTTCTTTTACCAGAAATTACAAGAAGCAATTTAAGGAACCTGATATTGGGATTTAATCTAGAAACTGGATGATTTCATTAAAGATGTTTAGTCTTTCATAGGAACTCTACAATTAAACCAACAAATAGAGAAAGAAAAACAACTTTCCTGATTATGGCAAAGAAGCTAACACCTCATTTATTTTGTTTTGGTTTTTTGTTGTTGTTTGTTTGTTTGTAAAAAATATATATAAATATTCAATTAAAAAGACAGGTTCACTTGTAATTATGTACTCATGACTGTAGCAGCATTGAGATTCCATATAGGCACATGTACAGCAGCTGTTTGACAGTAATGGCTCTTCCATGTAACATAGCAGTTATTGTGTGATTTAGTGCCACTTATTGCAAAGTGTTACCAATGGGCACATGGACAATGCTTTTCTTTCCCCACCTTTTGGACATATGTGTGATTTAAAAGGTGAAAATAAAAAATTCCAGCTTTCCAATTGTGGGAAAGAAAGCAAAAATCTTCATGTTTTGTACTGCAACCTTCCCATGGTATTTTAGCCCAGAAACCTTTTGCAAAATGTGCTTTTTTTTTTCCTTTAGCAAATGGTAATCTGTGATGGATCTAGAAAAAATGAAATGATTAATCAGTGATCACAACTGAAATAAGTGAACACCCTAAAGAAAAATATTGATGAGTAATGCTTTTTGTTAAGTGGCACAAAGTACACACTAAAAACTATGCAAAATATAGGTAACTACAGTGTATGTACATGTAAGTATCCTGTACTAGCTGTGTATGGATGTCAGAAACCCATGTAATTATAATATGCATTTTGAATTCTGGGAAAGAGGAAATCTTAGTGTAGATAATATAATTTGTTTTAAAATACACATTGGCAATATTGAAATATACTCAGTGCAATATCTGTAATTCTATTGCTGGATACTTAATGCAAAGGGATTTAAAATACTCGTAAACAAGATCCAAGAGTTTGTTAATTCACCTCGAAAGTATTAAAGCACTAGCAACAGCAAGTTATATTTTTTCTTAATTATTGAGATAACAAAGGAAATGTGTTTGGTTTAGTGTTTAACATTAATACAGAGAATGAAATAACATGGATTTTAATCTTTGATTCATTTCTAATCAAATTTGACATTCTTAAGCTTTCTTTGAAATGTGTGTGCTTTAATAGATTGAAGTACTTTGATTATGAGTACAAATTTATTCAAAGAACATAGGGTATATTTAGAAGTTAAAGTCATATATTTTAATGGGGAAATTATCTCTTCTATACTCTTCTTTATCTCCCTATTGCAACCCAAACATGCCCTTTGCACTTCTATATACCCTTCCAAAGGCAGTGGATTGAAAGTAGCAAGATAATAAAGAGAGTTAAAATGGACAGTCTATATGAATGGGTTCTAAAATCATCAGCATTTTTATGTATTGAGATTAATATTGAATGCAATAGTTATTGGATATAGCTGGTAATTTCTCTGCCATGCATACTTACAATAATTCTTCTACCTCTCACTTTTAACATGGGCTATGATACTTCAGTATAAATAGAGGAAGTAAATATTTACAAGATATCCCAGGAAGCATCATTTTGGGACTTTCATATCAATGCACTCCCCACTCCCTGGGAAATCTCAAAAGCCAACTTCTTGTAGTGTATTCTATGGTGTATGAATATGCGTTTGTTTAGCTTCTCTATTGTTAGCTTCATATAGGTAAAATATGAAAACTTGGTGAGGACACTTCTTTCCATGCCTAGTTAATATTTTGCTGTTATGTAACTGTAACTTCTTAAAAGTGATTTGATGGCAACATTTTGCAATCCAATCTTAATATTTGATTTCATTTTTAAAGTGTAACAATTTCTTGAAATTCAGTGCTGTGTTTTAAGTACAAATCATGTATATGATTTAATTTTCAGAGAAGTGTTATCTATATAAACAAAACTTAAGTATTTTAAAACTGCCTCCTTATGAACAAATAATCCCAAATAATTAAAATATTGCCTCAAAAGCCCACTATTTCTGCCTAGGCATGACATAAACTTTTCAATGATGTAATTTAAATATGTGAAAGTAAAATGTCATTTTATGAGCGTATTTTCCTTTAGGAAAAAAATAGATTACATAAATTTATGAAATTATGGTGGTGAATCTATAAAATACGCTCAAAGTTAAAGTAAGATGTTTCTATGTTATGTGATTATGTTATAAACAATGTTTGGTTTACTCTTTACCATCTTTTCCATATATGTATATATACATATATATGTATATATATATATATGAAATATGTGATTATTTTGGAGAAAATGGGCCCAAATGTGAAAAAGATGTAAAGAAAACACTATACCCCCTTGGAAATATGCTGTATATTTCAAAGATGTTAAGTTAAAAGACAAGTGACAATTGCAGGGGCACAAGAAAAAATCTACCAGGGCTCAGCACTTAAGCACTTTTTCCACATCCAGGGTCAAAGCAGTAGCGATTCCTACATGGACTTTTAAGTGCAGCATGAAATGCAGCATTACACGAACACACAGTACTGTCAAACCTCAAATGCTTTCTTTCTTTAGATGCTTTCCCTTGTACATGATCCTAGTAGACATGTTTTTATATTTGCTGATAGTGAACGTCACGTGCAATAAAATATAACGGTTGAAAGCAGTAGTCACTAATCGGTTAAAGACAAGTACAAAATGTAAACACTTGTTATATTTCTCCTCTTTGCTTTTCTCTGTGGTTCTGGTATGTTAACTGAAATCTCATAAATAGAACGAAAAGCAATCTAGAAGTTTTCAAAGCTAGTAATATTGCTCCTTATAAATATGTAACATTTTAATCTTTTTACAAACTTATTTCTCTGTACTCACTGTACATGTTGTAGATTCAATGATGCAATTGAGTAGTGACCCAAGGATTTCTGATTTTGGAATGGCATCTCTTTTCTTCATATTTGGTTCTTATTAATATTTGTGAATTGGTTGTTCAGCTTTTTATTCAACCATAAACATTCCTTAAAGAAAGCTCCATTCTTGTTATAAATATTTCAGTGTAAACAACCTTGAAACAAGTTTGCCATATTAAAAAATTTAAAGACTTATCTCTGAAAACAGTGTCCAGAAATGCAGGTGTTCCCAGTAATGTAGCTTCAAAAATATAGTGTTCTATTTATATGACACGAAATCCATATCTTTTGGAAGGGTATACTTATGACAGCATTAAAATATATTCTGTGCTGTGAAGAAGATCCAACAAAATGAAGCATATCTCACAGAAAACACAATTATTGAATCTACTCTTATCATGAACATTTTCACAAAACAAAATGCATATTGTAATATTAAGTACATGACACTTGCATGTTGATATGCCTATATACTTACAAAGTATTCAATGTGTACTGAGTGGCGCTTCAAATATGTCATGTACAACTCTTATAAACATGCCTACAGGGTTCCCATTTACACTCCATCCTTTCAGTAAAGTCTCCTCAGAAAAAGGTTGTCTGATAAATATGGAAAAAAATAAAATTTGAATTTTAGTTATCGGTTGGACATTACTGAACTGTTTCTTCATTTAGTGCATTTTAGGCATGAAAGCAGACACTGAAAGAATGAACTTTCTTTTCTCCAGTGAAAGGTTACAAAAGATGTTGTGAAACATACTCTGTTATGCCAGATACATGATTTTGAATATCTTCGCTCAATTGCATAACATATCCATCTATTTTAGGTTTCCTCAATGACATACAACTTTCTTGTAATTTCTAAAGGGAACTTTTTTAGAAAAAGTGATAGCTACTTAAAAATAACTATCTTGCTGATATAGCATTTAATCATTACTCCTTGAAGTGTATGAACCTTGTAATATGATGGCTAAGGGTTAAAAAAAAAGTGTCACTGACATAAAGAATTTTGCTTGAGATTGCCAACATTCAAAACTTTGTAAAGGTAATTTTACATCCACTTACTTGTGTTCACTAATGTTGACTAGGAACAGAAGCAAAAGTATCTAAAACAATTTATTTTTATTTCCACACTCTAACCAACATATTTCAACTACCTAATATAATGCAATTAACCTTATATACATCCTAAGCTTATAACAATAAGAATTTGAGATAAGCTTTTAAATTTATGGAAGATTTTCTTTGTGTCTTTGGAAGTTCACTTACCATGAGGTATTTTGTAGTCTACTTTAAATAACCGATTTTGTTATACAGGGTAAGCCAAAGGCTGTACAAGAATTAGTGCCATTGGGTCTGATATTTGTGTTGGACCATGAAATATTCCATTAAAATTTGTCTGTAAATACAAGGCAAGATTTTGTATCTGGTTTATTTTTATTAAATAACATGTCATATTATTTTCCATTTATATTTTTCCAGCAAAAGAAGGCATGAAGCATTTGGAAATTTGAAGCTTTCTTAAAGATCACATTCTATATATCAAAGGAAATGAGGGAACCTATAGGGAAATATTCAGAAAAAAGTTTTTTTTTTTTTTTAGTGATGCTTAGGATAACCATCCACGTGAGCCAAACCAATAAGGCATATGATATCCATGCCTCCCAAAGGGATAAACCTGTCATAATGGCAAATTTAATTCAGATAGTTTTAATGGCATTATTAATTCAAATTTTCAAACTAATAATTTATAATGCAATTCACAATGAATATTTTTTGATGCACATGTCCTTAATTCCATAATAGTTTTGGTACAAAAGAGAGGCATTGCTATATAAAAAAATCAAAGATAATGTTAAAATATATAACAAGATGTGTTTTGAAGCCGAAACTTTCTAGGAATGCTTTAAATTCTGAAAACTGTTTCAATCATACTGCTTGGTGAAATTTTAGGTATTTACATATCTCTAGCTTTTTTTTAACTTAAATAAGTTAAAGGGGAAATTCTACATTTGCATTTAAATACCATTTGGTGCCACTATAGGCTGCACATCATTTAACCAAAAGCTTACCTAAGAACATTTCTTCCAGGCCAAATTAGTCTAAGTCATGAACCACACCAAAAAGCTGAAAACAATACTTTATGCTTTGACCTCCAAAACTCATTAACACAATAAGATTACCCTTCCAAACAATACTTATGCTCTGCATTTTTGACATTATTATGTTGGAGGTAAAAGTAGATAAATCCAGTATTTAAAAAAAAAAAAACAGTAACTTTGAAATAATTTTCAAAAATTGAAGAAAACTAAAATTAAAAACATAAATTTATCTCTCAAACACTGTGTATAATCCTAAACACATTTAATTTTTTTCTGTTTGTTTCTTAAGCTAACTTTTTAAATAGATCATGTTCATAAAGGCTTTATTATAGTAACAAGTGATGAAATTTAGTCATCTAAGGAGTGACCATTGCAACATTCAAATTCAAGGTATTATTGAAAGTCTGAAAACATACATTCTGAACATAACCACCAAAATTTCAAATCATTTTATTTGTATTAATATATATCTTTACATATGAGGTATATATATATATATATATAAATAAAACAGATGAAGGATTTCAGAAATGCAATGTGCAGTGGTGCACACCTACTTTAAAGACTGAGAATGGGGCATCTAGACTTTCAGCACAGCCCAGGGAACACACTGAACCCAGGCTCAAAGGAAGGAGAAGAAGAAAGATGAAAAGAGAGCAAAAGACAAAACAAGGCATTCATTGCCATGTAACTCATAGATGGTGCACAATAGTAAATGCTCCGGGCACTGTTAACTCCATGAAACATTGCTGATAACATGATGCTGGAGTACAAGAATCATTCTAAGACCTATAAAACATGACTAATGAACTTGATTGGAAAAGAAGTTATGCCTTTTCAGCTACAAATTAAGAGCATCAAGAGATGAATGTTGTTTTTGTATATTGAGAGATAAAAAGGTAATTAGAAAACATCTAAAGCTAAGTTGTGCCAATTTGGTAATTTTGCCAAAGAATAGGAACACATTTCAACATGTTCTTAACAAGATCAGAGAACTTGGTGAAACTTGACCTCACAATGTCAGAGATCCTACAGGCCTGTATCCACAAGACTAGGATGTTGTCATCTAAAGACTTCAACTTCTACTAAACCACCAAACAACTGAATGTTTATGTGTTTCCAAATGTATTCTTACATCTTAGATTTTTCCACTAAAACACAAAACTTTCAATTATGCAGCTTGTATTATGAAAAATCTCCAATCTCTTCTCTCAAGGTATGTCTTCCTCGTAATCACTAAATAACACAGAAACTGCCTCATGGACTATGGATTCCCTCTAGAATAAGAGAAAGCACCTGCTGTTTTAGATCCTATCTTAGTTGTAGCTTTCCCTGCTAACCTGATGGAGTGAAAAGAAAGTAGACAATACTATACATGAAACTGAGACAAACTCATAAGTCTCACCAGGAACTCCAGGCTGAGACTCCTCCTTAGCCTTGCACCAAACATCAATTCCCCAGGTCTAGAAACCTGTCTTGTTCCCCCTGTACCTGGTTGCCATCTTTATCAACGCACTGGATATTGATTTCACACTCCCTCAAATATCTACTGCTTTCTCAGAGACAAATTAGAAATATAATTTTCCCCTTTGAAGATAATTTTGAAGATTCTTGAAGCTAATACTCCATCTTACAAAAGAACAAACTTAAGTTAAATGTCAGAAGGCTATTTAGTGGGAATAGGAGGGTAAGAATATGAATCCACCTGCTCAAGTGCATTGCTTGTACCACTGGAAACACACAGGTTCTTTGTCTTCTTAGAATCGTCTTAGCAGCATCCATCGGACATAGAATTAATTTGTATTCCTGGAATTGGAGAGTGACAAGTTTTGAAACATTTATGATTCTGCATGAAACTGTCCTCACTAATGAATGATTAAAATGCCACCGTGATACACTTTCAAAACATCTGTGAAAAGGATAAAGGGGCATTTGGAGGGTTGGATAATCAAGGTGATAAGTGAGTGATTGAGCTGAGGAAGCTTTAGATGATGTTAAGTTAAAGAAACCTCAGGATTACTTTGCATTTATGATCTTGAGACAGGGTATACCACTAAGTTGCCCAGGACGGTCTTGAACTTGTTATCTAATGCTTCAGTTTCAAGTACGTGTGATTATAAACTGGTTCTGATAGACCTCTGAAACATTAGTTTTAACTGCAGAAAGATTCATTAGCTGAGTCTATGATTCAATACTTACCATTTGAGTTTTTGTCATTGTAAATGATCAGGAATATTCACAGGATCCCAGGCTCTGAGTGACACTCCATACATGGGCTTAATGCCTGTCAGTGGCCATCTTGAAGGTCATAACTTCAACTCTGACTTCATGTTTTGTAAGAGAAGTCTGATCATCCAATGATGCCTGTTCTGAGTTATTCCCTTTTGTGGGAGGTTCTGTTTCTTACCACCTCTCACCATCGAGTACTCCATTCATGCCTAGCAAACACAGTCACTCAGGGAATTCTGCTTAAGTATGAAAGTTGTATATCAGTATATATTGTCCTCAGAAGTCCCAAAATAGGGCTGGGATTTTGTGAAGATCTTTACTTACGCTGTAAATAACTTTCTATCCATAATAATTCAATATTAACTAACAAAAAGAAACAAACAAAAAACTCAGAATAAACAAAACAGAAAAAGAGAAAAGGTGAGAGAAAAATGAAAGAATTACCCCAAAAGAAAAGAAGGGTATCTTTTTCTGATTTTTGCAGAAAGTATGTCACAATTTCAATGCATTGTTCTCAGAAATTCTGTTCATGATCATGTTTTCCAGTGTAATAACTATTACACTGTAATAATCTCTTATTGTAACAATGGTTGAGACAATAATCAATTGCATTCAAATACCTATCTATGGGTGCTTTGATTGAGTGGATGTGAGTACGATATGAAATATCTTCCTCTTTCTCTTCTTGTCCTCCTCTTCTTCTTCTTCATTTGTTTCTCTGTTTTTGGATGCTCATTATTTTGTTAATCTTCCCTCCTTTTATTTATCAAGAGTCACCTAAATCATATTACTGAATCAAGACCTCAAGCCAAGAGTTGCTTGGACATTTTAACTTTCATTTACTTCTTCTGTGGTCTAACCCCAGTGTAAACAACAAAACAGCTGAATGAGTAGCGGATAATACATTCCTGCTTTTTATTTTAAAAGTAGGTAATCGAAATTGCACATATATAAATAGTCAAATGCTATTCAGTCCAATTCATATCTGTGGCTGTTTGAAATTTCATAATATTCTATGAGGAAATCAGATTAATGTATCAATGTTGACAGGGCTAACTAACAAGATAGCAATACAGAAATAATAAATTTAAAATTAAGGTTCAGGCCTGCAAGCTGTCTCAGCAGGGTAGGGCCCCTGACGCCAAGCTTGACAACCCAAGAACAATCCACAAGGCATTACAAGGTCAAGGGGTAAAGAAACTCCAGCAACTTATTCTCTGACCTGTACACAAAAGCTACACACACACACACACACACACATACACACACACACACACACTGAATAAATAAATAATAAATAAATAAATAAATAAATAAATAATAAATAAATAATAAATAAATAAATAAAATTTATTTTTTTCAAAAAGAAAAGACATGCTATAATCCTGAACAAACCTTTAAAATAAATACATAAATAATAAATAGGGCTGTAGTTACCATTACAACTTAGCAGGAAAGCAGCTCTGGTCTGGAACTCATCACTGACTGAAAACAGAACAGAGCTAAAATGTAGTTTAAAAACAAATAACAGAGTAACAAACGATTATTTCCCTTTATGGTTGAAGTCAGGTGGAACTTCACTTTGACGCTTACTTACAACATTGCACACTTAGGGAATGCACAGTATTGAGCATCTGGTACCATTAAGATCTATTTTACAGAAATGCTAACAAGATTTCATTCATCTCCACATAACACACTAGAATAATTCTTAGTATTTTCAAAGAGAAGCATATGCATGAATCTTTGTAACATACACACCCTTTCAATTCAGACATGCTATTCTTTTTCTACCATATAATACAGTGTTCTTAAAATATTATATTCTGTAAATACCTCATGTTACCTTCCCTTTTTTATTTTTTAAACAAGAACATTAAAGTATTAAAATATACCAGGTCAGTTGGTTCAATGACCATTAAGCAAAGACAATGATTCTCCTTTGTTTTATAGAGTATAGGAAGATAATAGAAAAGAAAACGCAGAGCAGTTTCCATATAATTGCCAATTCTAACAAGTGCTGTGGCCACTTATACAAGGAAAAGGAAAGACAGAAATAGAACTACCTGCCCTTTGGGGGTGGCATGTTCTTCGGTGGTAATATTTGAGCAGCTATTTTAATGAATTGACAAATATGAACCCAGTGAGAATAGAGAAAAACACAGCTGAAGCTGAGGAGACAACAAATGCCAGGGGCTGAGGCCAACTACCAGCAATAAACAGCAAAAAGGATGCCAGGCCGAGGGACTTTGACATTCATCCAAATTTGTGTTATCACAGGCATGACTTTTGAGTACTAGTAAAGCGTATGTAAGAAACTGTAAAGCAGTCTTTACACAAGAAGAGAAATCATACTTAATTTTGAGGGAATGGTAGACACCCAGGTGAGAAACCCAACACAGTGGTGAGACAACGTGGGCATTACCAATTTCATGAAGCTGCTATCAACGCTCTGGCCCGAAAGAAACCGGGCCTTTTTGGCTAGTTCACTTGGCATACTGACTACATCCCGCTCACTTGGCAGAGTAGTGTCGAGAACGGACTTAATGAGAGGCTTGCATTCAGCACTTATAAACACATTCGCTGTGCGCTGAAGCCACTATGAAGCTCCCTACAGGATCTGGCCCTGGGAGTAAAGGAACCCCAACTGTTGGGCTTCTGTTTAAGGAAAGAGATAAAGGCACCCCAGAAGAGGAGTAGTCTGTTCGGATCAGAGTAACGATTTATCCTAGATGGAGAAATGTGCAAATAGCGCATTGGCTGCTCACAGTCTGGAGAGTGTGAAGTTCAAATTACAGCTTCAGCTGATTCACTGTGGGATGTGGGCTCACACTGCTTCACACGTGCTGCATTGGTGCTGCGTTTTCACACAAAGCAGCAAGAGGTGAAGGTGCTCTTTCTGGCAGCCTTGATGAGGGCACTAATCCCATTCCTAGGGGAGCTGCCCTTGTGGTTTGAGTGCTTCCCCAAAAGATCTATTTTGTTATGCTATGTAGAGGGAGTGTTAGGCAGAAAGAAAAGAGCCATAGTCTGCAACCACCTGCTTCCTCCATACCATTTGGGACATAGATGTCAATATGTCCACATCCTCTGGCACAAATGGCATGATCCCTGGCCAGTTAACACCTTTCTGATGTAGACTGGGTGTATTTTTCCTGTCCAGGCAAGATTGGGAAACATCCTTTGAGTTAAGATTCTTCCTGCATTGAAGAGGGAATTGGTTTCACAACTGAAAGAAGACCAGCCTAAGTCAAAATGCAAAAAGAGCTATGACACACATGAGCCAAGATAAGGAAATGGGAGAAGAATTGCCCCCACAATGATATAAACACTATGATATAAACAGGGATCCTGAAGATTCTCCTGCCTCCTCAGGGCAATTCCCACATGTTCACTGCTATGTCTGCATATTCTGTGACTTAGGAGGCATCGTTTCCGATCCTTCCATTTTGCACATCTTTCCTCCTCAAGGGTATCGACATTGTAAGCATGCCTTCCCTCCTCGGTTTACATTCTATCCCTGGCTCCAATAAACTGCCCTTGAGTTCCCTTTGTATTTTGTCTTTAGATACCTTCATGCCGGAGCCGAAGAACCAGGAAGGAGACCCCATTCCTCTAGATCCCAGCCGCACTATTGGAACAGGAAACCAGTTTTACCTTATTAACTCCAGGGCACACTCACCTTCCGATTACAGCCAAAGCTTTGTTTCTCTCCTTCTCTGCATTCTGGTATCTTGGAGCCAGAGGGCAAGAAAGTCTAATGGCATAACAGAGGCGGACTTAGAGCAGAGAAGGCATTATCTAGCACTACCCCTCCTGTGTTTGAGATTTATGTCAGTCAGGATGGTCATTCTTTGCTGGCGGGAAACAAATAACAAAAATATGCTTAACCCCAAGCTCTTGTGGTATATGCATAGATTTGAATCAGTCTTCACACTATAAAACATTAAAGTATAATAGATCTCAAACTATTAGATATTTTAGGTTGCATAGTACACATTTTGACACCTCTAGTTTTTTATTCATTGTGAGAACTCCAAATATTTGTCTATATTAAACTATGTTTGACCATTTTAAGATGTCCTCATACCTCTTTTTTTAAATGAGATTTTCCACTTATTTTTGTTTATGTGTATGAGTGTTTTGCCTCCATGCATGCCTGTTTACCATATTAGTATAGTGTCTGCAGAGGCCAGAAGAGGTCGAGAACACAGTTCCAGTCTGTTGTCAGCTGCCATGGGCGTGCTGGGAATCCAAGCTAGTTCCCCTGAAAGAGTAAGCAGTGCTTTTAACCACTGAGCCATCTCTCCATCCCACTCTTTAAACGCTATTCAGGCAATAAACTATGACATGTAGCTAAATTGTTCCAAAGACTGAGCAATATGTCTCAGATCTGAAGTTGAAAAAAAAAAAATAAGAATGGGTAGGAGAAGAGATGCCTCTCAGGCAAACCGTGACCTACTCTCATTGTCTACAGAAACTCTCAAGAAATTATTGGTCAATAATCATGAAAAGAATAATTGTGATTGGATGACATTTCCAGAAAACAAGATAAAACAATCACAAGATATTCCAGAACAAATGAGAGTACAGCAAAAAAAAAAAAAAAAGAACGTAAAAATCCTTTCCAGGCCAAGGTAAAGGCGAACCCAGAGACAATCATGACTCTGGCATGATTTACTGGCAAGCAAAAGAGGTCGTGTCATGTTTTTGTAAAGTATTTAAGGAAACGAAAACTAACGAGAGACTCTGGATTCAGTCTTTACAATAATCAACTGCCACATTTTGACGTGTATCACCTTCAACTTCACAGCATCTATTAGAATGCTATTGACGCATATGATTGCATCATTTGATACCTATCAAATGCAGACGTTCCTAACATTTTAACGCAAAAACATTTCAGAACAGGAAGAGGAAGAGGTCATTTGCTAAGTTATTTAATAAGCATTGTGTTTTGTCCTTAGAGGAACAAAAAAACTGTATTATTGAACTCTATCGAGAATTTTGAGGACAGAGAATACTTAATTTTTTTTTTGTCTACAATGACACAGTTTAGGGATTACAACATATAAAACGTAGAATCATGATCTCTAAAGTTTTGCAACTTTTACACATTTTGAAGGTTACTGTTTGAGGATTCAAAGGCATGTGTGTGTGTGTGTGTGTGTGTGTGTACAGGTGAGTTCAGGTGCCTTTGGAAGTAGGAAGAGGACATGGAACGCCCTGGAGCTGGAATTAACTGGCAGTTCTTGAGCCCCCTGACTCTGTGCACATTTACTAGGAACTTCTGCAAGAACAATACACTCTTAGCTGCTGAGCCACCTCTCTGGCCCCTGCTCCGGGTCTTTAGAGCTAAGCTTTAACTCTGTAGCTTAGGCAAGCCTAGAACCTGGGGTCTGCCTGCCTCTACCCCCCCCCACCAAGTCTGCTCTTGCAGGCATGTGATAGTCTACCTGGCTCCACATTTCATGTTTTTACAGGTCACTGTTTGATAAAGGAAAGCATAAACTAAGCTAAAATCCACAGAAAGCACAGATATCGATGTGCTCAATCCTTCCCCTACTCTTTTCTCCTTCCTTTTATAAAGATAACCTTCCCTCCAGAACAGCAGTCCGTATACCTCAGTCATCTATTAGTTATTACGTGCATCCCTTGCTAAAACCTATAGCCCTCCGCAGTGGAACTTCCGTTACCTTCATTTGAGTACGATATTATTTTATTAGTTTTCAGTGCACTTTCCTTCTGACAGTGGAAGCTGCTGAAAATCCCATTAAGTATGAAAGTATTTACATGAAATAGAGTGGATTTTGATGCAAGAGTGTAGGCTACACTGAATTTCTAACCTCAAAGCAGAAATTATGAGTATCTAAAACCTTGGGAGATGCTCAATAAATATTTTTAGGTTGGTAAGGGACTTTTTAAATTTTATTTTCTGTAATTATTATTGATAGACTATTAATAATCCATTAGTTCAGTATTCATTTAGTATCTTCTATTTGTCAGATAATCCTAGACATTTATCATGCTTTTATAAATATTTCTAGAAGATACTTTACTTTCATGGTGTTTTCTATTAATGGCAAAATAAATAATTTATAAAGCAAAATATACTTTCTTCAGATTGTGATCAGATAGACAAAGGGGAAAATTGCAAAGTATTTCTTTGAGTGAGTATGCAGGATTGAAGAGATTGTATGTTATCTGTCTATCTACCTATCTATCTATCCATCCATCCATCCATCCATCCATCCATCCATCTATCATCTATCTATCAGATACATATATATATACATATATATATATCATATGAAATCTTTCTATTTATAATAGATTCTGCTTCAACACCAAATAATCCAAACTTATTTTGAGCCAGCAATATTCCTGAATCATTCTACCAAGTATTGAGATCTCAAGTGTGAATCTTCACACCAGGTGGGAAGCAACTGTTAACTGGCTGGCAATTACACTGCTTTGCTGAATATGTGGCTTTTAGAAGAGCTAGAAAGTAGAAAGAATGAGACGTGGGAGATTTTGGAGGCAAAGTTCTTCAATTTGAGTGAGCTGCCAAGTGAATACTTCAAAAACAAAATCTCTGCTGTATTTGAAGAAAAACCAGGAAGCAATTGGTATTATAAAGAAAGACGTAGAGAAAGTGATCCAGAAAGATAAGACAGTGGTAAAAGAAACATTCTAGAGGATCCTTTTCAATTATTATTTATTTATTTGTTTATTCATTTTTGAGACAAGGATTCTTTGTGTAGCCTTGGCGATCCTGGAACTCACTCTATAAACCAGGCTGGCCGCAAACACACAGAGATCTGCCTGCACCACCACCACCAGGCTCATTCTAGAAGATCTTCTGGGATGTTTTCAATGTTTGGCTTTTAATATGAGCAAAACCAAGACCATAGAATGCTTTTGAGCACATGATTCAATGTCACAACATGATTAAACAGAATTATCTCAGAAAAAAATGAACACACTATGGATGTGGAAAGACAACTGCAATTACAATGAAGAAAGATTAATTCATGGGCTGAGAAGATGGCTGTCAGTAACATGCCTGCCACAGAGGCAGAAGTACCTGAATTCAGATTCCAAGCACACATATAAAAAGTCAGGTGCTATGGTAAACTTCTAGAATTTCACCAGTGGTATGTAAGGTAGGGGTGGAGTCAAGTGGATCTTTTGAAATCATTGGCCAGCCAGTCGGATTGAAGTGTTAAGTTCTAGACTGGGTGGGAAATCCTATCTCAAAACTAAGGGGGATGACCTGAGAGAAGGCTCAGAAGTTAAGAGCAGTTGCTGTTCTTACAGACAACCTAAATTTAGCTCAACTCTAGCTGTTCACAACTAGTAACCCAGCTCCAAGGGATCTAATGCCCTCTTATGGTCATCTTGGGCAACCACACTCACATGTACATACCAACACACACATACATAATTAAAATTAAAATGAACCTTCAATAATATAAGGCGATGAACAATTGAGAAATATACGTGACATCAAAATCTGGTCTCCGTACTCACAGGTATGGATATATACACATACACGCACGTACATCAATGCATATACCAGCACACAAATGTATACATGTCCACATGTATACCTGCACACACACACACACACACACACACACACACACTGCTACTGCTGCTACTACTACTACAACAATGGTTCTCATCAATTATGTTGATTCATCTAATTTTAATATTCCATTCATATTTTGATAAAGTATTTTAATAAATATATTTATTTGTTTGTTTTTTATTCTTATTTTACATCCGGGCTACAGTCTCCTCTCCCTCTTCTCCTCCAAGTTCCTCCCTTCCAATTCCCAAATACGCTCTTCCATTTCTGTTTAGGAAGGGGCAGGTCTCCCATGAGTATCAACAAAACATGGCATATCAAGTTGCAGTAAGACTAAGCACCTCCCCGTGTATTAAGGCTGGGCAAGGTGACCCTGTGTGAGGAATAGGGCCCCAAAAGCCAGGAAGAGTTGGAGACAGCCTGTAGGGAAACTTCTTCTATTTGGAATCCTTTAAAAAAAAAAACGCACCTTTTTACCAAGCTAAGGACTGATTTGTTTTATGACTCAGAAAGCCCAAGAGAAGTGTACCTGTCAAAGAAATATTAAAGCACATGTGCGTACAAACACATGATTTTTGAAAAGTAGCTTAGTTGATGTAATTCAAATTCTTAAATAATACAAATTTCATCAATTATCCAAAGTTAAAAAAATTGCAGACATACAATCAATAGTACATAAAAATATATTGATACAATCAGTAGTACTCCAAAATAAATATAAATTTACTGATATAGTATAACATTGGTGGATAGATACCAGAAGCCTTTTATTAAGTATAAAAAGCTTTAAGTATATGGTATGCATTTTGTATTCCCTTGAGTGAAGTTATAAAACCATAGTGTCAGAAAGCACATTATGAAAGATAAAACCACAGAGGTACAAAGGCAATAAACATGTTCTCAGAAATAAAATGAGAGGGAGGATAAATGAAAAATTATAAAAGAGGAAAATGTGGGGTAATTTATGTAGCCTACATTATAACTATGTGAAAGTCACATGGCCAAATGAATTTGCACACACAAATTAAACATGAAATTGGTGAAATCTGTCATTACATATCTCCATAATAATGATTAAAATGCTAGTGGTAGGATGTGGTAGATGACTATGTAGGTTGGTATAATTTTTGTCTGTATGAGAAAACAGTTCCTAAATTCTAATGTCAGCAAAAAGTATATTAAAGAGGAAAAGATAATGGGACTTGGGAAGAATCCTGAAAATTTGATTGAAAGTAAAATGAGTGACAGAAATGACAGGAAAATATCAAAAGAACATTTCAGACACACAAACATCCATCACAAGGTATACACCATAAACTTTTACTTGCAAATGTTAAAATTGGTAACAACCTCACAGAGTAATAAAGAGAGGCAGAGGTTCAAATGCATAGAAATTTGAAAAATAATGGAAATTATGATTAACTAAAAGAAAAAAACATTGATAATCAAAAAAGAAGAATATTAGCTGACTGTTCTCAAATGGTCCTTTTTGACAGACATTATAGAACAGTAGTCTAGTTTCGTTCGTCTTTGTTAGCAAGTGTATGATAGCAAAGTAAGTGTACAGGGAAAGACTGTCTTCCGAGGAGGTCACGCATCTTTCTAGTGTTGCAATATGTAGCTTCATGGGGGGCAATGAGCTGCTTACTTCTTTGAATCTGGAAGGAGGCCCAGGACTGCTTGAGTCCACATAATGTGATGCTAATGCAGAATGTGCATTCCAGAGATGGCCCCCATGAAGCTCACAATTTTGGCTGAGGTCTTCCCCTTGAAACACTAACTTTGGAGCTTGAACCTCTGTGTGATGCATCCGCCCACCTTGAAGCAGCTGTGCTGGAAAAAAAATCACATAGACATAAAAAGAAATTCCCAAGGAGTTCTGGCTGCTTCATATTTTAGCCAACGCTTTTAAGCCCAAGCATGTGAATCAGTAAAATTCCTATACCCCCAGACCACAAGCTTCCAACATTCTGTAGTGGACAGAATGGAAGGAAATCAAATTGTTTGTGCTGAGGTAGAAGATCTAATAACAGATCTAAAGGCCGAATAACTATTTTACATCATTAATTTTTAGAGTTTTATTTGCATGGTGAAATATTCAGAATATTTGTCTAAAAATGTAAAAGGTAGAATAACTTTTCAAATGGGTGTAGGGATACACCTGACTTGATTTCATAAGGCAGTCAATATTTGACTAATGTATCATTAAACAGCTGCAAGAAGAATGATCTGGACTCTATAAATTTTGGAAGCACTAACATTAAATGTGTTTAGAGGCATGGTGCATCTCCAAATGTCCAAGAGTCAGATTGCCCACTAGCTATTGAAAGTTCATGGCCATCAGAAAGGGAAAAACCAAACCAAAGCTAAGAAGTTTCTTACCTTAGCTTGCTCTTTCTTTCCTTCTCATTTATTTATTTATATATTTATTTTAATATATGAATGTTTTCCATATTCATAGACTGCTGTGGAATATTTTATATGGTTGTATTGTGCAGTATTTTAAACCAGAGAAAGCTTTCTCGTTAAACTCATCATTTCTTGTATATATTCTGTCAATATTTGCTTACATATTCAAGATCATAGTATTGAGGTTAATTTTTCATGGTTCCAGACTTTGCAACCTCACGATAACTAAAAATGATAAAAATACAATTGTAATTCAAATGATTGTATTGATTTATTTTCCTTTTGCAAAAGAATGAAATTATTTTTAAAAATTGTCTGATTTTTCTTTAGATATAATGAGAGACCTGAAGCCATAATTGATGAAAAACTGTTAGATTAGGGGCCACCACAGAAGTATCAAGAAATCCAGAAAGAACTACCTTGTAGATAGTCTAAAGAGGGCCAGAAAATAGATAAATCAGTGACAAACATAAGACATTTCAACAAAAATGCATTAATAGGAATAGAAATGAATACGGCAATCATCAGAGTAGTGGAAATTAAAGGGATATTTGTCTAGAGTCAATGAAGGTGATGTGTTCTGACTGTAGGATTATAAGCACCTGTAACTTCTTGATTGAACCAAAGAGAATTTTAGACAGTTAGTCCAGAAACACACATAAAATGACAGAATCACAGAGCCTAACTTGTAAACCATATGTAATCAAATTTGCTTTAATATGCACAAATATTCACAACAGGAACATTTAGGGCTTTATGTTTAAAAATTGCTTTGGACATATTGAAGATATATCTTGTATTAAATTAAAACAAATGCCTAAGCCAGATACAGTCTCTCTCTCTCTCTCTCTCTCTCTCTCTCTCTCTCTGAACTTGTGGATCAGCCACTTCTTCAGCACTGTACCTGCCTACATGCTGTCATGCTCTGTGCTATAACGATAACAAACTAAGCCTCAGAAACTGTAAGCAAGGCCCAATTAAATGTTTTTTGTTATAGAAATTGCCTTGGGGGGCTGGAGAGATGACTCAGAGGTTAAGAGCACTGGCTGCTCTTCCAAAGGTCCTGAGTTCAATTCCCAGCAACCACATGGTGGCTCACAACCATCTGTAATGAGATCTGGTGCCCTCTTCTGGCCTGCAGGGATGCATGCAGACAGAACACTGTATACACAATAAATAAATAAATCTTAAAAAAAAAAAATTGCCTTGGTCATGGTGTCCCTACACAGCAATCGAACAATGACTAAGGCAGAAGCTGGTACCAAAAGTAGAGTATTGCTCTGACAGACCTGATCATGCTGCTTGTTGGCAGCATGTGGACTTTGGAACTTTGGACTAGAAAAGCAGTTGAACATATAAAGTAGAGCTTAATGGGCCATCCTAGAAGGAGTAATTGTTATAGTGATGAGGGCAATGTGGGCCCAGAACAAGAAGTTTCAGAGGGGAAAAAATGTCAAAAGGAAACAAGTCTTTTTTTCTTTTACAATTTTATGGAATAATTTAAATAGTATTGTTGATTTGCCTTTCTTTGAATTTCTGGTAGAATTCTGCAGTGAATCCATCCATTTCTGGGATACCTGTTTATTTGGTTATTGTTTGGGGAAGACTTTTATTACTAGTTCAATCTCACTGTTGGCTATGAGACTTTTGTAAATTATTTATTTCAATATGTTTTAATTTTGTCATTTCATAGGCATCTAGAAATGCATCCATTTTCCAAGTTAGTGGGACAGATTTTAAAATATGTCTTTATGCTTTTCTGACTTTCATTGGTACTTGTTGCAATGTGTCCCTCTTGTCTAATTTTAGTAACTTGTGACTTTGCTCTCCTTTTGGTTAATTTGGTTACACGCTTGTCAATTTTGTTGATCTTTTCAAAGACCTGGTTTTTCATTGCTTCTTTGTATTATTTTTTCTATTTCTATTTTATTTATTTCAGTCCAGATTTTGATTATATCTTCCTGTCTACAGTTTTGGAGTTTGGAAGCTTTCTCACTTCTGGCTAGCTTTCCGAGTGCTGAAAGCAGGTATAGTGGCTACAGAGGAGAAAAGACATGAATGGATTTACCCAGCACTAGATTGTGCCTGCTCAACACTAACTTGTCCAACAAGATGTGCCCACTGGTATAATAACGGCAAGTTTGTTTACGGGAGTAACCAAAGGCTTTGTTGAAGGGATTTGAGGCCTGCTGCACAGACGGGCACTATAAACATGGCCAACATCCATGACTAGAGAAGTCATAAGCCCTGGGAGAGAATATATTAGTTTGTTTCCCTAAGTGCACACGTTGTCAAACTGATTTTTTGAAATATTTATGTTTATTTTCATAGATGTATGAGTCTTCCAACACGAGTCAATGAAGGTTCTTATTGCAGCAAGTAAAGTTTGATGAAGAGATGCATTACTCTGCCAACTGTTGAGAGTGAGTGGCTATGAGCACACAAATGTAAGTGGGACATTTAGACCCCCTCCTCCTTCAAGTCTTGGAGAATATCCTGGAAGACGACATAAAAATACATTAGCTAGAATATGGGGAAAAGGAGTGCTGTGACATCCTATCTCCTGAATATGACAAGGGACATGAGCATTGCACACATGATCACCCACCTGCTGTGGTTACTTGTGTAGAAGACATACGCAAGATCAAACCAGTTCGAAATTTCAGCATGAAACAGAAAGGGGCCCTAGAGCAATTTTGGCTGAGAAACTACTGACAGTTGATGTCTGCTGGGCAAACATTTTTTGGGAAGGTGGTTGCTGTAGGACTCCATGGCCAGTGGTTGACCCATGACTATGTGCATGTGGGCAGGAATAATTGGACTCAATGGATTAAATATAAATAAATAAACAAGAAGTTTATACAGACACGGTATTGGAAGGGAGATGTGATGGAGATCCTGCAAGGAGTTGGAGGAAGAGAGTAAGAGGTAGATATGATCAAGATATATTGTTTACATATATGAAATCCTCAAAGAATAAATCAATTAAAAAATAGCATCATTATTCATAATAGCCAGAAACTCTAAACAACCCCGATGTCCCTCAACTGAAAAATAGATAAATAAAATGTGGTATATTTACAAAATGGAGTATTACTCAACTGTTAAAAACAATGACATCATGAGATTTGCTGGTAAATGGATGGAACTGGAAAAGATCATCCTGAGTGATGAAACCCAGACCCAGGAAGACAAACATGGTGTGTACTCACTCATAAGTGGGTATTAGCTGTATAGGATAACCATGCTACAATCAGACCCAGAGAAACCAAGTGAAAACGAAGACTCAAGGAATGAAGCATGAATCTCACTGTGAAGGGGAAATAGACTAGACATAATATTGGACAGAGGGAGCGATCTGGATGGGGAGGTGCGGATGGGAACAGGAGGGATCAGTTTGGGGGAGGATGGAGGAGAGTACTGGGAGAGACAACTGGAATCTCTGGGACGAGTTAGATACCCAGTGCTGTGGAAACTCTCAGGAATTTGTGACGTTGACCCTAGAGAGGACTCCCAGTATTGGAGAATATAGAGCCTGAGCTGGATATCTCCTGTAACCAGCCAAGACTTCCGGTAGAGGGTCTGGGACATCAACCAAGCTACAAACCCTTGGACCTACAATTTGTCCTGCCTACAAGATGTAATGAAGGATTTGTAGCTTGGTTGGTGGCAGCAGAAATTGTGGAGGTGACCAACCAATGACTGGTCCAGCTTGAAACCCATGCCATGAGAGGTAACTCACCCCTGAGGGTCAGGATCCATGAGCAGGGTACCCCAGGAAGAAAATAGAGTGAAACGTGACTGGAAAATAAAATAAAATAATTCTTAATAATATTATTCTATACCCATAGATTGGTGCCTAGCCCAGTAGTCGTTAGTGAGGCTTCACCCAGCAACTGATGGAAATAGGTACAGACCCACAGCCAAACAATAGGCAAATCCCATAGCCAGGCAGTGGTGGCGCATGCCTTTAATCCCAGGACTCGGGAGTCAGAGGCAGGTGAATCTCTGTGAGTTCAAGGCCAGCCTGGTCTACAAAGTGAGTTCCAGGAAAGACGCAGAATTACACAGAGAAACCCTGTCTCCAAAAACCAAAAACCAAAAACCACCACCACCAACAACAACAAAAACAATAGGTAAATCCTGGGAACCCTGTGGAAGAGGGGGAGGAAGGATAGTAGGAGCCAAGGTATCCAGGACACCACAAGAAAACCCATAGGAACAACTAAGCTGGGCTCACAAGGGGCTCACAGGGACTGAACTGACAACCAGGGAGCCTGCATGGGACCAACCTAGGGCCTCTGCATATATGTTACAGTTATGTAATTTGGTGTTCTTGTGGGACTCCTAACAGTGGGAGCAAGGGCTGTCTCTGACTCTGTTACCTGTTTGTTTGTTTTTTGTTGGTTTTGTGTTTTTTAATTAACAAATTTTTTTTATTCATTTTACATACCAAAGATCCCCCCTTCCCTCCTCCCACCCCTCTAGTCTCCCCTTCACAACCCACACCCCATTCCCTCCTGCAAGAAGGTAAGGCCTCCCATGGGGAGGTACATTTAGTAGAGGTAGGTCCAATCCCCTCCTCCCACCTCAAGGCTGTGCAAGGTGTCCCATCATAGCTAGTGGGTTCCAAAGAGCCAGTTCATGCACCAGGGATGGATTCTGATCCTACTGCCAGGGGGCTTTTTAATCAGATTATGCTACACAACTGTCTCTCTATGCAGAGGGCTACCTGTTTTGGGGGGACCCTTTCCTCCTACCAGATTGTTTTGTCCAGTCTCTTTCTCTTCAGAAGAGGGCTGACCTACCATGGATATCAGCTAGCCATGGTATATCAAGTTGCAGTGAGACTGGTGCCCTCTGGAGGAGGAGGAGGAGGAGGAGGAGGAGGAGGAGGAGGAGGAGGAGGTAGAGGAGGAGGAGGAGGAGGAGGAGGAGGAAGGATTGGGTGAGACTGGGAGAGGAGGAGGGAGGGGAAACTTTGGCTGGGATGGAAAAACAGTAACTAACCAACTAAATAAATAAACAAAATAAATAAATAAATAAATAAAGCAAAGGACAGGAGAATATCGATTAACTTGTAACTATAACTTTTTTGATGAATGTAATTAGTGTGTGCTATCTTACACTTGTAGGGAAAATGGAAACTCAAAGTTTAAAGAATTTTGTCTTTAATAATTTTATTAATTCATTACTTTTAAAATAAAATCTAGATGTTTTGCATTTTTATACAACACAATATGGTGATTGGATTTTAGTTTTAAAGATGGTAGCAAAGATTTTTTCTTGCATCCTAGGTGATAAAAAACAATAAGAATAACAATAAACAGAAATAATGATAAGATAAAATACACAAACATACAATCAAAGAATTTTCATTTTAGACAGAATTGTGAAGCATCAATACAT
>CABHPH010102458.1:0-16600 GCA_902168325.1 Peromyscus nudipes
ACCAAAGCTATTCAGAGGGGTGAAATGAACAGTCAGTGAATAAGAAAGAGAAACAAAAGTCTCAGTTAGTATGGCAGTAACTATTTCTATGAGAGAGAAAGCTGGAGAAACTGAAAGTGAGCAGTTGCAAACTCATTGCAAGGGAAAATACTAATAATAGATCATGACTTATGTATTCCAAGTTATTTTCTCCTCATGTGACCACTGAAGAAAGGCACATGTGAAATCAGTTAAAGTCACTGTTTCAGATATCTAAATGAGTGTGTGTCTGGTTCTAGAGAACATATATAATTCTGTATATAAATCACAGAGTAAATTGTAAAGCTGGCAACTTAAGAGTGTTTGAATTGAATACAACTGGTGAGAGTTTGAGGCAGAACAAAAGTCCATACTGAAATCTGAACTCTGGTTTAGTTTCCTGCCTCCTATGAGCTGTGCAATAACTGCCAAGACCTCAAAGAAAATGTAAAAATAAACAGCTCTGATATAGCTAGGGCTTCTAAAATAAATGATCAAAGAATTTAAAATGTGTCTGGTTTCAATTTTTTGTAAGAGTAAAATTATGGTGCATGCCGTATTTCAGTAGGAATGACAACAGATCTTCAATCAACAGGAACTAAATAAAATAAGTCCTAATAGCCAAGCTAGCGGTGATAAGCTGTATCCTCTGAACCAATATATGGATTAAATGCTATTCTATTCCTAGGAAATAATTCCTTCTGGAAATATTTTAAAAATCAAGAAGGAACCAGCAAAAATTATGTCCTATGAGGGATGATCATGTAGAATGTCAAACACAAGAATGATATTAATGAGGACAGAGTATTGCTAATTTGTAAACTATTAACATCTTCAATCAAATATATCATACTTCAGAAATTATTAAGGAGAAAATAAACATCAATTTCACAGGAATTTGTCCAGTTATTTAAGAACTTTTTATACAGTGTTTTCATAAAATGAACTTTCTCTTACAGTGTGAATGGGGTGAAACGGTGTGTATTATTATTTAATATATTATCATTAATTTATATACTCATATATTATTTCATATATTCTTTAACTTCATGAAATGTTTTGGAAACTGGCATATTGAATCTAATGTCCACATAACCATTATTCTGTAAAGTAATAACATCACTTAAACTTTGTTCCAGGAACTGTTGAAGGGCTTGCATATAGGAATTTAATACTTCCAACAATCAACACTCAAAGAGGTTGAGTAAACTTCCCATGTTAACACAGAAAATGATAATGATGATAGAATTTAATCCCAGGCATTTTGGAAACAGCTGGAAAATGTCACATAAGAACATCTGGAAAATCTTCCAATAAATTGGCAAAATGAATTTGCAATAGGTGATAGATATCCTAAATCAAAAAGACATTATGAGATCATAAGCTTACCAAACTATATTTTTAAAATGTGGACCTATTGTTTGTGCTTATGTCTATATACATACACACTCACACACACTCGGACACTCACATGCAAACACACAAATACAAGTGTACAACTCTCCGGTACACTCACAGAGACACTAACTAACCTGGTTAGAAATTTTACCAGCAGATTTTTTTGATTTGTAGATTTCACCTTTGTTGTGATCGCTCACTCACAAGTCACAAAAAGTCAATTCTAGAAAAGGTAATTACATATGTAGGGCCTTTCAAGAACCTTGAATTTCGGTCTCTTGCTGCAGCAATGTGAAGGAAGGGGAGCAGAAGCATCAGCTCTGATTGAGACTCCATAGATAGCAAGCAAAAAGACAAGCTGAGCTTTGTGGGGCATCACCAGCTGGCTGAGATAGGACTGAAAAGACAAGGGCAGGGCACTCTGGAGACCAGGGACCACTGAGTAAGAAAAGTGGAGTGAAATTTCCCGTAAGCCTAGACTGGAGGATTTCCTCACCTCACCCTGTCATCTCTGAGGCCTTCTCCTGATGTGGAGGAAGAGAAATATAGAAGACAAGCTCTAGTCACAATGTGAACTGTGACCCAGGCATTTTTCAAAGGTGCCATAGGACTACGCACCTTTAAATGGGTGTTCCCCACTAACCAGACTGCCACCAGTTTGTCCTGAGATATTACAGAAATTATATGTATGATTAATGAAACTAAAACACACCTTGTTTTTAAATGAAACACACCCTGCAAGCAAAAAAAAAAAAAGAAAACTTGAATTTCACTGACACGTTTTGTTATCTCTACGTCTACACCCAAGCTAAATTGGGTGGGTCACAGAAAGAATCTGTATAATTAACTCCAATAGTCGGATAAAATCCTTAAGCAGAGTCTTGTGAACATTATAATTTCTATACCAGAATGTCATGTGATTTGATTTGCATTAACATATCACACAAAGGCACTAAGACTCTCATGAAAAAAGCTGTTCTTTTAGCAAAATCAGATACAAAGTACAAATGATCTCAATTGTAAGTCCTTATTTGGGGATGTCAGGGTTACTCTGGACAATGTTAATGGGAATAAATTACTTTCTTAAGAGCCTTTGTTCAACATGAACATTTTCCTTTGTTATAGTTTTTGAACATTCATAATGAGAGCAATTCCATATAAATCATATGCCTGCCTCCTGCTAAGAGGTCACAACAAAATTATATTTTGTTTTTTATTATTTCACACCTGTGTCAGCAATGAAGTTGTAGAGAATGGAAAATATCAAAAACAAATATATTTTTTAAAGACATCAAATGGGCTTTTAATATTCTACTCCTAAATTTGTAAGGCTCAATTTTACTTCAGTTCTTTCTCAACATTCCAGTGATTATACTATGACCTCCAGTCTAGTCAACATTAAAAGGCATTTGTTTTCCCAACAAGACACCCCAGAAATTTCATAGTCAAAATAAATGCAACTATTTGTGCAAATACAGGATGCTGAATTATGACAAAATGTCCTAATTCCCAATATCACTAGTAAAAACAACCTAATGTTTGAATTCAGAGTCTCCCTTGTTTCTGATAGTGATGTGTTACTAAACAAAACAAAGTATCATCTGGACTTTCAGGAATTTGAAATACTCATAATATGTAAGAGGTAAGGGCTGGGATATAGCCCTGGGGCAGGTTGTGAGGTCAATATTTGCAAGAAACTCTGGGTGCCAAAACAGTTGAATATAAGGAGCACACTACATCATTTCAAATTTCATATGCCACATGGTAAAGAGAGTATTGAATTGGAGCAGACTACATACTGTCATCCAAATATCTACATAATTCATTCACCTACATATTCGTATATTTAGGACCAATAGGACACAGTGACACAGACATGTTCCACTAGAGACTGGTTGTTAACTTAAGTTCTTTAAAAAAAATCGAGTTAAAGGAAAAACAAGTTAAAAGATTAAGAATAAAATAGTAAGCAAAGTGTTTCAAAGATAGTTGCCCCAAATTCTGAGTTGGATATAGCTTGAGCTCTTGTTTAGTTCTTATGGGTGTCTGCAACTATGATCAGATGATTAAAGATTCTTTTCAATTCAGAGAATCAATTATTGAACACTTCTCTCAACATTGTCCAACGTTCATTCACATAGAACATACTTAAGAGTCTGCTTATACTGGAATAAAAGTTAATCGATAACTGGCCATAGTGACATACCTAAAAATTTCTAAAATCTACTTGATGCTATTTTAAGGATAATTACTATTTTTATTAGACCTTCTTGGGATTCTTAGAGCATACTGAAATGGGTTTTATTGACAGAAACCCATCACATGCTTTTCCCCAAATCTTTTCCACTGAAGTTCTTACATGTTCAGGGTTGAATTCAGAAGAAAATGCTCCAAAATAATAGAACACAGAAATGCTCAGTGGAGTGCATGACTGAAAACTACAAATAAAAACACTAGGAGAAGTCAAGAATGCATTATTGAGTAAGAGGAAACGGAGTTACTCGAGTGGATGGACAATTTATTTAAATAAAATTTAAAAACATAGGCACTCTTTATTAACTGCAAGGATGGGGATGGCTAAGGCACAATGAAAATTGCAATACAAATATGGTATTTGAGCTCTTAGGCCTTCCAGACTTATTCATATTGCTTGCTTGCTGCTTATTTTCTAGTTTTGGTACTGGTGATGAAACCCAGAGCCCTGAGAATTGTTTTTATTCTTCAAGTCTGAAGCAGGCATACAAAACAGGTTTGCTGCATTTTTAAAAAATGTTTTTAGAACTAAGAGCATGTGAACAACTTGAAGCATGTCACGGAGAAGACAATAGAGACCTGAAAGCATGGCACATAAAATATAACTCAAAATAAGTCTAGGAAGGAAAAATTTAATGTGACTTACTTAAAAACCCTTAGTTGTTCTCAGTAAACTGACAACCTTGCTATGTAGTGGAACAAATGTTGATTCCATCTGCAAGTCCAGGAGCTAGCCTCAGACTTCAAACTAAACCTCAAACTTGTGCCCCTGTAGGTTCCCAAGGTTCACCACATGCTATGTTTAAAACAATACCTGCCCACATGTTCTTTTATTTCAGGAAGCTGAGATCTACTTTTCTCTGGAATGTTCTGGTTTCTACTAGATATAAACATACTATGCTCATGTTACTTTTTAAAAGCTTCTCCATGACTGGGCAGATAGCTCAGAGCTTCTCAAGCATTTGTCTAGTGTGTCTGAGGCCCTAGATTGATTCCCAAGCAAGGCAGAATTGATAATAAATAAATAATCAAATAGCTTTCTAAAATTGTCCAAGATTAGAAAATACTTTACAAGGTTATTTGGCAAATCCAAACCTTTATATTTTTTTTAAAAAGTGATATGTAGTATCTCTATTTTGAAATAAAATCATAAAGAAATAAGTATATTTTATTTATATTTTAAAGATGAATATGGTGGATTTTAGTTAATTTGATTAAAAATAATATTAATTATAGCTGGACATGGTGGATCATACCTAGATTCCATCACTTAAAGACGCTGAGGCAGGAGGGTTGAGTGAGTTTGTGGCTAGCCTATGTTGCATAATGAGTTTCAGGCCAGCCTGAGTTACAAATTGAGGCCCTTTCTCTCTGTCAAAAAATAATTTAAAAACTTCTAAAATCAAAGATTAAAAGGGGAAGCTATAATGAAATAGTTTATACATATGATGTAAAAGTCAGAGAATAGGAAATACTCAAATGCAGTTAAGTAAAAACACTCATAAGTTTTATTTCTACATTCAATCAAACTGGCAAAGAGTAGTAGGCACTTCTTAATATGCAATGTTCTTAATTCAGATGGGACTTTGCACCAAATAAGTTGTTACAGCTCATTATGAGTTTCATTTAGTTAACTTAAGTAAGTATTGATATATTTGAAATATTAACAATAGTACTTCAAAATACCATGTCAAAATAATTTCTTTGGTATTCTTCATATTCATTGTAAACTTAAATTTTTAGGCTCTATAGTCTAGCTCTTTCAGTAAGCAGATTTGATTCTGGTGAAGAAAGGGGAGTCTATATCTTCTCTCGTACTCGAGTTTACACATTGGTTGGCAAAGTCAGATGAGCCCAATCTTCATTTTATGAACATTGGTCAGTAACTTCTACAGAAATTTAAACAGCAGGCACTGTGAGTGGCCCTGACAATATAAGTTGAGAGACATTTTTGAAAGATGCTGTAAATGGAAAGGCTTAAGAAAGAATTTAAATACATGGGGGAAAGGAAGTCTAAATGTAGCTAACCTCACGATCTAATACCTCACAATTTAAAAAAGCCAATGTAATACTTGTGTGTATGTGTTCTGGTAACCAAATCTAGGGCCATTTGGAGGAAAAGAAAGTGCTTTACCAATGAGCTTTAGTTTTCTAGAGTGAAGGCATTGCAATGTAAGCGGGGCTGACTTGAAACCTTCCACCTTTCTGGCTCAGCCTCCTGAGTGTACCACTATGCCATACTTAATATCTAACACTTTATATATAATATTTTTCAGCAGTATTTTTTATATATCTGAGGTTGTAATAGAGGACATTTTAAATGCATGTAAGCAAATACACATGCAAATGAACAACATTGGTGACCTATTTTGCCTTATTATCTTTTTTGTGAAATGAGTTCAATTTCATTAGAGTGCCAGCTCAGTAGTGCTTTTTGGGCCCAGGCCACTAATAGTGGTTGGTAAGCTTTGCCAGAAATAGCCTAAATGGTGTTCCTACACAGGCATATGGTGGGGGGGGGGTAATGGCTATTTTTGGATTCTTGTACATATCCAGCAATGTATTTTCCTGTTGAAGTAGAGCCTACCAAACCAAAATTCCTGCACAGAATGAAGCCATGTCTTGTCACCTTCTCAGTGCACAGAATGAAGTCATGTCTTGTTACCTTCTCAGATGAAGATTCAAGCAATAATTGTCTCTCATTGCTTCTTTCCTGTTTGCAGCACCTCTTTATCAAGCTTCTACCAATGTCTACTAGGCCCTTGTAAACCCCATTGCCATTCTCTTGTACTATTCAACTCTTACTTCCCAATCCTTCTTACCCCTCACCACTGCCTGACTTACGTGTGAGTATATTTCTATGTAGAATTTTCATTTAAGGTTTCTACTTTTTACAACGTAAGATGAAAGTAGGTACTGATTGACTTAGGTGTTTGGTTGGGTGGTTACACCTCCAGGATCCATCTGGTGCCTGCTTTCTTTCCACATGGACTCTGGGCTTCACCATGTGATCATAGATCGTAATTGTTGGGTACTGGCCTCCAACCCCACCATACAACAAATAGGAGATGAGAATTTGTCATAGCAGCTGCCAAGAAGATCTGGAAAGTGATAAATAGTTAAGAGAGACCAGGAAGACACTAGAAAATTGCTATTGGCCACCAAAAAGATGCAAAGCCACATGCTGTAAATTGGAAGATTGAAAATATACATAGGAAACCTGTGACTCTAGCTAAGAACATTTTGAAGTAGTTTGCAAAAAGTGTCAGCTTGTGTCTTTCCAATAGTTAAAGGAAGATACAAAAAGATGAGCTATGCAGTTCTCAAAAAGGAGTTAGAGGAAAACAAACAAATAAACAAAATGGTTGGGCATGCTGGACTTCATGTAAAGCAAACTGCTTCACATACCCAGTGCAGGCCCCTAGCAATGTAAGAAACGGAAGTGTGAAGCAGAGGACCCGGATTCAGTTCCTAGAGCGTGACCAGGCATGTCACAATGCCTGTAACTTCATTTCTAGAGGCTTCCATGCCATCTTCAAGTCTCTGATAGTGACTCCATATATGTTCTCCATATAACTGACAAACAGAAACAGGTACATACATGTATATTTTTTCAAGATTGATTATGTTCTGTGAGTCTCTTCTGGTCCCTCCAGTTTATTCCATTAATGCATTCATCCACTCTTTTTCCAATACTACATGAAATTCTTGACCATCATTTTAGAGAATGTCCAGAAGTCAGGCTGATGCATTCCTGACTATCTGAGTTATTTAATAATTTGGAGGCAATTCTGATCTTCTGTCTCTCTATAAAATCTTTAGAATCATTTTGTCAATACATGGAAAATAACTTGGTAAGAATTTGAATGGAATTATATTAAATCTGCAGGTCAAGATGGGAAGAATAATATAGAGTCTTGCTATCTTTTAACAAATGTGGCTCCTTGCCCAGTCATTTGGATGTTCTATGATTTATATTACCAAAACTTTAATAATTTTCCTCATATCCATATCACAAAATTGTGTTAGATTTGTGCATAGATTTAATTTTGAGAGGTACTTTAATTTTAACTACAAACTTCATTATTCCTCCTACTTCTTTCTTCTTGGTGTTAAACAATTTAATGTGCTATGCTGGAGCATTTTATCACCATTTATCTGTTCCAAGACTTTCAGACAATTCCTTCAGGTTCTATGTTCAGATAATCATGCCATATGCAAATGAATACATTTTCACTTCTGCTCCTGCAGACCTCTTATTATCTGGCTTTCTTGGGTTGAACGTCCACGAGGATGTTGAACAGTGCTTTGTGAAGACATCCTTGCTGGTACCTGGCCTTAGTGAGAAAGCTCTTCTGCTGTAATTTCTGCTGCAGTGCTCTGTGTTTACTTTTTGTCTAGTTGAAGTGGTTTCCCTCTCACCTGAACTTAAGAGTTTTGTGATAAATGAGTGTTGAATTTTGTCAAGTGCCTTTTTCTTTGTTTGTATGACTAATTCTTCTGCAGCTTAGTGAGATGATGAATTGTGTCAGTTTATGTCCTGATGGTGAACTGGATCTCTCTGCCATTCTGTTTTTGTTTAAACGTTTGTAAATTATTGGATTCATATGCAAGTGTTCTTCTGCATCATTGCAGCTATGTTGATGAGACTCGGTCTTTTCTTGTCATCTATATAATGTCATCCTCATATAATGCATTAAATATCTGAACAACTTCCTTCTGTTGCAATTTCTGGATTCCTTTCTATTGCAATGATCAAGTTATCACTAGAAGCAAAATGGGAAGGAAAGGGTTTATTTAAGCTTACAATTCACCATCAAGTTCCAAGGCACAGATCATGGAGAACTGCTACTCATGGGCTTGCTTCTGTCTCATACTTGCCCAGCCTGCTTTCTTATACCTCCCAGGACCACCCACCAAAGGATGGTACTCCCCACAGTGGGATGGGCCCTCCCACAACCATTAAGCGAGAAAATGCCCCACTGACTTTTCTACAGGCCCATCTTATCAAGACTATTTCTCAACAGAGGTTCACTCCTCCCAGATGACCCGAGCTTATATCAACTTGAAAAAAAAAATCTACCCGGCACTGAAGTATTGTTTTTTCTTGAAGATTTGATGCCTATAACATTATGTAATACACATATAAGTTCCTGAAAAGACTGCTTGATCTACACTTGTCTCTTTCTGACATTAATATGGCTTCTTTCTTTGCTTACTACACTATGTTGTGTTTTTCACTATCTATGGACATTTCTGTGGGTGCATTTATATTTAATGTGGTTCTCTTTCAGACAGAACAGAGTTTGGTTTCTCTTTCATTATCTGCTTTGACAATACTTTTTCAGTGTCATTAAGATTACTGATAGTGAAGCTGATTATGGACATAGTTAAAATAGCAAATTTGTTATTGGTTTTTGGTTGCTCCTTGTTCTGGTTTTTTGGCTTCTCCCTGCCATGTGTAGCCCTGTCACCTGTAGTTCTATTAACTACTTTGTTTGATGACATTCTTCCTCCTATTTGGACAATGGTATACCACTTTCTTTACATCTCTGCCTGTGTAGTGGTTGTCTTAATGTTTGCGAAATTTACAATGAATTCAAGTCCTTTCAACTCTGGACTTCATATACATCTTTCAAGTTTACTTTCTTAGTCTTAGGAGAGAAAGGAGCCAGAGGTTGTTGATGATGGTTGTTCCTTTTTCCCCAGGACAGCTGGAATCTGAGAAAATATCAATAGATTAAGCTCTGCTCTGGTATGATGTTTCCTCTTGAAGACACTCTTTGATTAAGGAAAAAGTACAGTGACTCTTACCTTCCCATTGCTAGAACGAAGCAGATTTTTATGTACTATCTATTGAGTTCCTGGTAGAACTCAGAGGGAGAAGTACATAAAAATGACCAGAGTAGAGAAGGTGATAACTAGCTTCATTATTTTTTTTTTACCCAAACGTTTTCCCATCTGAGCCTCCAGCAATCAGACAATTACAATTTCCTTTTCACATGGAGTCTTCTACTCATTGATTTCTGCTCTAAGAGATTGTGGGTCTCAGTATTTGCCTGTGTCTCTCTCCATTTGTGGGATATTTACCTGCCACCTCAGCTATTGACATATAAAGAGAGGATTTTGCTTCACAGTCTGTTCAGATGCGTCCTCATTGTTTTGATGGAGCTATGTTTGCAAAGCTTCTTACATGCCAGACTGGAGCCTGGAAGACTTGCTGCTTGATAGGGGTCAGTCTTTTACTAAAACCATTCTTCACAATATAACCCCAACTTCACGTGTTTATTGTAAAAGTCAAATGCAGTGAAAGACAAAAGTCTATTAAAAAGCAACTAAAAGATGATTGCCCTATGAGGGTATAGTTCTTGAGTATTCCTTAATCTGTGGGTATTTATTTTGGAGAAAACAAAAACCATGGTCCCAAGAGACATTATTTTCAGTATCAAAGGGTGTTCATATTAAGAATAAAATACAATAAGCTACTATTCTTAGCCAGTAGTAATGGTTAGTTCCCATTAAAGTGACTCTAGTATTCATTTTCCAAACATTCAGATAATTCTTTTGTGTGCAAAAGCAAAATTATATTTTTAAAACAACTCCTTTAAAAAAATATACAAGCAACATAAAAGCAACTTTAGGCCCAGTAATAAACATTGTGTTTGTTCAACCTATCAACTGAATTCCCAGTCTTTCTGTTGCCCACACATTACCTCCCTTCTAAACTGCAGACTCCTCTTACTCATCAGGCAAGATTAACTGGAAGGCTTTACTTCCCTTCTGCAACCTTTGTTGGCCTCTGATCTGTTTCCATTGTCATGGCTACTTCACAGAAATATAGGAAACCTACTGCCTTAACTGTGTGTGTCATGATCTTATCATTTTATTTGTGTGTCTTTCCCACCAGATTACATAATGAAGTTAAGAACTCTATATTTATCTTTTCTATTCTTAAGTTTCAGCACAGAAAATTGTCTAGATTAGGCCATCAGAAAACATTCAAGACTCCTGAATAAGTGAATGAGAAACTGACAAATCATGTTTACATTGTCTTAAGAATAAAAACAAAAATATGATTAAACTCTAACACACTTCAAACATTCAAAATTTGTGGCACAAATTGAACACCTTGCCTTCCACACCAGAAGGAAACCTGAAAGCACAGGCTGTGGAGGCTGCCGGGTGCTGTGTTCTCAGCATGAGCCAACACCTCGGAGCTAATGGCCTCCTGCCTGTTGGAGCATCAGAGTCTCCAGGTGTCACTGAGAGACTCATCACAAGGAACACTTGCCAAAGTTTACAAAGGGCAGAAGGCAGAAGAGGAGAGGAATGTTAGTCCTTTGCATCCAAATATGTGTGAACATTTCTCCATGAGGAAAACAGGAGTATCAAGTGTGTGCAGGACCACAGTCAACATTAACAAGTGAAATCTAACCTCAACAGAGCTGACTGAGGGAGTCTCTGGTAGGGACAGCTATGATCTGCTTTCACATGTACAGTAAAAAGTTAGACAAATGTAAGAGCATCCTTTACACTATGAAAAAAAGCTTATACTCACAAACTGAATTCTATCAAATTCTTTTTAAATAGAGTTTCTTAGGGAGCCACTGTCAATGGGGAAATCCAGACACTAATAAAAAGAAAAAATGTATTATAAAATTTAAAAGAGTGAATTCATTTTTAAGATATCGAGGGGCCCTCATTTCATTAATCTTTTACACATTTATAAAAGTAATACCAAAAGCATGCCATTCAGTCTACAATTTAACGGGAAAAGTAGAACATCAAAGATAAATTATTTTTAAATAAATGAGATTTGATAGATATATTTAAAATTTTATTTCACAATAACAACGATATTTATAACTTTCTGTCATAAAGTAAAATTTCTAGTAATGCTTGATTTAATATATAAGATAAAATATACTTGTTAAACAATGAAATACTTGAGCTTGTGAAGTTGGCTGCTAAGAAGAGGGAAAACAAATTGAAATTATCATGAGCTGGGGAACTTGCAAGTAAGACAAGGAGTGTTCCAGGCCCTCGTGGCCTGCAGTAGATGCTACTGCAATTCTCATCGACTTTGATGCCTTGGCCATGTTATTTAAACTTTCAGAGCATTAACCTTAGTGTTTTATGTAATAATTGATGATTGTCTTTCAAGTTCAAACAGTGAAATTAAATGACTACCTCTCAGAAAGGCATCTGAAACCAGGATGATTGGAGAACCCCAATTATGATAGGTCACTCAGTTGCCTTGGGCTTCATCTTCCAAGTGAAAAAAAACCTAATCTTGCCCTCACTTCTTTAGCTACATCAGTGTTTCTTTTTGTCTTCAACATTTTCTGCTTTTCTGCTTTTCTAAATGGCATCAGATGAAGTAAGATTATCAATCCAATACAAGGGGACACAAACCACCACAGTTACACTGAAGGAGAGTAGATAAAGAAAGTTCTGAGGACATGATAAGGGAAAGAACTCCTGGAGGCTGGCTGAAGTGTTTGCCAGGAAAGAGACAAGAATTTCAGCACAACTAACAAGTGCTCAAAACCCTTTACTCTAGCCACCTGTAAACCTTTGATTTTCTAGGAATCTGATCAGAAGATTCATTTACAGCAAGTTCATGTACTAAACTCCTATGCAACCATGTTGACTCATGGTTTTACCTTATCAGATTATAATTCCAAACAAGATATACTATAATCTCACTTAACAAAATGAGAGACAAGAGGGGGGCAGAATAAATGTTTCCTAGCAAGCTTTTAAGCAGCAATTTGAGAACCACCAAAATTATATATATATATATATACATATATATATACACTAACGCTTAGAGTCTTAATTGAGACACTTCTTTGGGGATCCCATATTTCACATTCACGTGTGTTGAGTATTTCCTGATTCACCCTTGAATTTCTATTCTCTAAAGCTCAGAGAAACACATATTCATACATGGGAATGTTTTGCTTTCTTTTCCTAAGGGCCTCCTCTTTCTTATAACCTTTGCACCTAAGTCTTTATTAAAATATCTTTAATAAAATCTCCAATTCTGCTTCATACTAGCTAGTCTTAAGTTTTTCTTCTACTTCAAAGCTGCAGACCCCAGTTTGTCCTGAATCAAGATCCTTAAAAGATTAAAGGAACTCTTTAGGCCTTCTAGGGTGACAGTGTGGAGCTGTGACTCTATCCCTTCAGTAGTGACTGTACCTCTGAAACCTATAGTCATCACTAAACGATGGCCAAATTATAAATGTGTATTTGTATATGAATGCTCACACACATGCGTACAAACCCACATGGTCTACGTGCACTTAGGCATGCATATGCATGCCTGTATACCCAAAGATGGTGTTTAAAGAGAACACTTTCTATTCTCTAATGCTCAGGGGCTCATGCACATCTACATTTTCTGGATCCAAAAGGAGAAGGTAATCACTAAGTTGAGTTTGTACAATTTCTTTCATCTCATTCTTTTAAATGATTTCCTTTCTTTCTAACTTTTTCATGTATCCTAAATGTCAAATTTATTTTCTAGATTTAAAGATAAATACTCACTCAGGTCTAATAAAATTTACTTTAGTTGCTAAATACTCAATTTAGCAATGTGGATTAACAAATTGTCTATTTACAAAATAATTAACTGAATGTGTGAGGGAAGAATTTTGTGACTATTTGAAGTCATATAGCAATCATTTAGTATAACCAGAACTATAAGCATGAACGTCTTATTCATAAATCTCTGCAGACTTGTATTTTCATGTGTCTTACCTTCTTGGTTAATATCTTATTAAATCAAAACAGATTATTTGAATCTACTTTTTTCTTGATTTGCACTAAACCAATTTACTTTTAAGGCATATGTTCTTATTACAGTTTTGTCAAATATGGTGGGAAAGTTCTCACTTATTCTTTTCTAAACTTTATAAACTTTGATCATCACTGCTTTCAATCTTTTGAATTTTCATATAAAGAATTCTTTTAAATTAATTAAATAAAAAATTCAAGAGTTGAGACCAATTTGATTTCAAAGTCTGAAGATTTCAAAGGAATACATGAACAAGTTATTCAGCTATGTAATTAAGAATTCAAAGCATTTTTAAATTAAAGAAGTCCGATTCCAAGACAGATCTTGCTCTTACAAGTGACATTAGAAAAAAAATTCCAAGGGAATGTAAAGTTCTGCTCGGTTCTTGATTCAAAAGTTCTAAAGAATAAAATCCATGTAAACAATTTACAGTTTTCAGTCTACATGCACACTCAAATTTCAGCATTCAGGAAACTGTGGTTAGTGTTAATTAGAATGATGAGAATACTAGCAGCCTATGAGAGGTCATTAATTTATAAATGAAGTACTTCTGCTGTTCACAGATTTCTATATTTAAGATCCAAATAATTTAAAAATATTTTAGTGTTATGCTAGCCTCCTGTTCATTCAGTATATTATCCATCAATTTAGGAAATTTGTAAAGCTATGTATAACCTTAAAAATCAATGCAAGGCCATGTTTCTTAATGTTCTTTGTATTAATAGTATTTCATGAAGAGCTATCCATTTCAGACAATTTAGATACTTATCTCTCTGTTACTAATATATTTCATTACTAAAATAGATGAAATATTATTAAAGTATTTCACTTTAACATAACTATGAATTAAGTTCAGGAGTGGGAATACAGAGCTGGTCAAAGTGCTGAGATTAAGGAACTGGATGCTCAGCCATCGATGCAACATCTCTACAAAGCCACCACCACCAAGGCTCAGGGAATACTGCAGAAGAGGAGATGGGAATAGGGAGCTGAAGGATGGAGTGGATTGCTGTGTAAATTCTACCCTATGCATATGGCATACTATTAGAATCATGAGTTCACAACAGGGGTGGTTACCTGCATTAATACCTATACAGGATCAAGTAAATAAATTCCAGGGTACATAGGGTACATTATCTCCAAGTCCCACCCCTTACTGAGGAGATATTGGAAGTGGATAGTTTCTAGAGGAGGAAGAATTTTTGGAGGATGTATTCACTGGTAGGTTTCTCACTCCCCAGTGGATATCCCTATGCCCAGGTACGTATGAACAACTCTCACTGGACTTAGTAGGCTATAAAAATGCTATGAAACTGGGAGGGGAATACGTTGGACAGAACATGGGGTGTGTTTGAGGGAGAACTAGAGAGTAGATACAATCATGTCTCATTGTATACATGTATGAAATTCTCAAAAATGAAGAAAAAAGATTGTTTTAATTTAATATGAAGTTACATAATTTAACATAAAGATGAAGTTAATTGTAATAATCCATGAATTTTAGTGGATTTTAGCAAATTCCCACTATAAATATCACTACCTATTATTTTAGTTCTACCCTGGGGAAAGGATCACCATCATTCCTATTGCTCTATGGATAGCAGAATTGGTGATTTACGGCCATTAAAATGAATGCTTATTAAATCTCTACTGCACTAGACTATTTGTTTAAAACATCTGCATAACCATGTCAAAGGAGTGAACCCAATATGCTGTGACTGTTAAACTGATTTAGGGGAAGGGATATGGAAGCAGTCACATCTGCAAATGAACTCTTAACCATATGCTGTGATGGGTTTTGTGCTACCTTATAGTAAAACCCCTTTGCTCCCACATGGTTAGCTGTATTTTCTGAACTAAAATGGATTGTAATATGCGAGGTCTACATTCTTCAAAGAGCAACAAGATTGCAAATAGACTTGGCATATTAAACTCTTAGAACACCTATAAAATTCTTGAGTCCATACATAATTGACAAATAGAGACATCCAAGGTAACTATTATTTTATCTGAAATGGTCTGAATTAATAATAAATGTTAATTTATCTGAAATATGTATAATTTATGTAAAGTAAATCTGAGACAGCCCTGCTTACATTGAACTATTATTACCACAAATGAGAAGGAAAGAGAAAGCCTTTGAAGAAACAAGTATATGATACCAAGTTTAGGTTGAATTAAAAATCTTAGTATGATGTATTTTCAGCTTCTCCATTCAAAAAAACTGTCAGAAATTCTACTATTCTTCCCTTACTTTGATGCATTTAAATGTCAATCAAAAAAATAAAAGGTCACATTTTTAGTAAGCATGTGTTAATTGCTGTGGCACACACTGCTTGGTTTCAATTGGGTTTTGTCTTTGTGTTTCTTTTTTTAATGCTTCGTAGTAACTTTGATTAGTGATAAATTATTTAAAAATATAAACAAAAATTAAATGTTTTCCACGGAAGTTGTGATAATTTCTGTATATTTATTCCTTTTAAAAATCACTTGTGAGGTGTGGATTATAAAAGTTTAAAGAGGGAGAATGACTCAAACAAGAACACACTAAGTGTGTGTTAGCAAAATCCAAAAAGCTGCTAAGAGCTGTGTGGAGGCAACTCAAAAGGGAGTCAATTAAATACCTCCAAATATCAGAGATGATTACTCAGACCACTGGCTGGAAGCCACCAAATAGTTGGGCAGAAAATGTTGTATTCAACCAAATCTGTCTTGTGAAGGTTAGTTTTGTGGATTCAGAAATTTCTGTATTGAAGATTAAAGCCCTGTTCAGCCACCCGTAGCCATTATTTGAAGATAGGAAATACAAACTGAGGCCAAGTGTTGATAAAGCAAACATTGGCATTAGGGTATAAATTTCACACTTGCTGCCACTTCCAAGCATCCACATGGAAATGTAGACAATATAGTCACAAAGTCAACACGATCACAAACAACGACTCCAGTGAAACCTTCAATATCATGTGATTTTTGAGACTTTTTTCACAAAGCAGGACTAAAATGTTGACATTATTTTCTCTTGTAAAATCAATGAATTGTTAAAAGATAATTATATGATATAGATGAAAGATGTTAAAGTTCCTGGCAAATAAAAACTAAAGCTTTAAAATTAATGTATTTAAATGT
>CABHPH010102462.1:0-12141 GCA_902168325.1 Peromyscus nudipes
ATTTTACCAGTTTTGTCTCTCTCCCTTGTAATTTACACTTGCTGAGTGTAGAGCTGGCACCCAGCATGCAGAGCAGTGTCTGGAAGTAGTTGATGATCAGTAAATAGCCATCTTGGGGCAACTCGCAAAACTCTTCACTTCATGATATTAAGATTATTAAATCTATAATTAAAGATTATGTTCCAAATGGGCTTGAAACTTAGAGTATTCAAATTGGTAGCCTGTCTTCCCTCTACTTAACTTCATAAACTTGACCCTGTAATTTATGATTTACAAACTTAATGCCCTCTCCTTGTCTGCAAAACAACCTTGTAAGTTACACACACACACCCGAGGCAAAGTGACACCAGATTTCTTAGGTCTTCCAATTCCCCAGCAACTTCATTGTTGAGTGTTGTAAGCATATGCTTAACCCACATGATGAGTTTGGTTTGGTTTGGTTTTTTGAGGTCAGGGGGGCCGGGTTCAAGACAGGGTTTCTCTGTGTAACAGCTCTGGCTGTCTTGGAACTCTCTCTATAGACCAGGCCGGCCTTGAACTCACAGAGCTTCACCTGCCTCTGCCTCTGCCTCCTGAGTGCTGGGATTAAAGGCGTGTTTGACCATAGCCCGACTGATGTTTAGAAGACTCAGAAATCCTTAGAGCCGCCTCCTTTTCTTTCTGCTCTTTTTTTTCCCCTCTCTTTAACTGTTCAACTTTTCAATATTAACATAAAACATTTTCTGTAACTAATATAGATTTGACTTATTGTTTTGTAATTACAATGATAATATTTAAACTGATCAGGTGTTAATTATGTGATCAATGGTAATCTCCAGATATTTATACCATTTTTTCAATAGCGGAGACCGCACAGGGTAGACTAGGACTCAGCTTCTTTCCTCCTGGACGTGGAGGTAACTGAGGCAGGAGACTAAACAAATGACCCAGACTTCCCAGTGACCAGTGTCGTCGTTTACTGTAGTCTACCCGGTCTTTGTTCTGGTGATTCCACCTCCAAGTTTAGCGTGCTGGAAGGTTTTGGTTGACTTGGCATCAAGGCCTTTTGAACTGTGCAGTGTGTCCATGTTAACAGTTGCCGGTGAAGACATTCTCTGGAATCTTCTTCTGGTACATTCAACAAAGCCAGTGATGACTTTGGATCTGTATGTCCATTTCTTGTTCTAGCGATGTAGTCTAGTGTCTCTTCAGCTCTCCGCTTGCCTCAACATTGAGATGAACCAAAACACTGAAGACAAGAACCTTCTAGTAGTGATGCGGTCCTTCCCGTTTTTCTATGTTGCCTTTCACAGATGGGCTCCTACCAGGTTTAAAAAGGGGGGGGGGTGAAATAAGGTCAAATTTGACAAATTAAAAGATACTATTCTGGTTCCTTTGACACCTTCCACATTCCTAAATAAACTAAGGAAAATGAGATCTGTGGAGGCTGTCTGGTTTCCCTTGGTAAGCAACATGCACATAGGTGCATTTTTCATTAGAGAATTCCTTATGTATCTGGGTTTGGATGGATGAGATTAAATTGGGGAGGGGGATATGCTTGACAGGGTCAAGGGAAAGGCGGTGTTTGTCCAACTCTCTTAATCTCCCCCTCCCATCTCTCAAATCCCACACCTGAACAATGAACGTTCCATCCTGCAGTACATCTTTTCCCAGAAGCATGTGGGAGCTGCAGTTCCCCTTGAGAGGCCATTGTGAGCCTCCTGCTTTCTGACAACAAAAATCGTACTAATCTACCTAAAGAGATGCTTTTAGAGATTGTGTGAAAATGAACTCCTTGTTCTTCTGTAAATAAGGATTAGAAAAAAGTGTTTTGTTGATTCGCTAGCCAGTGTTCAGTATCTAAAGCAAATCTGCCATATATATACATATATATATGTACACACATATATATGTATGTATATATATATATTACAGAAATGTCCCCATTTTAGAAAGAAAGCAGTCCTAAAACCAGGGAAGCATTTAATTTTAACATTAAAAAAAAACCTATCAGTTTGTCGTAATAGGTTCTGGTGTCTTGGTGTCTATAAGAAGTATGGTCAAAATAAATAACTAAGAAAGTGAAAGTAGAGTTTTAAAGCCATTAACAAAAGGGGTTTGTTTTTTTTTCTTTTCTTTCCTTTTCTTGATTTTTTGTTTGTTTGTTTGGTTGGTTGGTTGGTTGGTTTTGTTGCAGTGCTCAGCATCAAACCCAGGGACTTCCATATGCTCCATGAACTCTGCCACTGAACCTTGTCCCAGCCCATGGGCCACTCTTGTTAGTTAGCTACTTAAGACGTGTGCTTCGAGTAAAGCCCTGTATGTTCCTCACTGACTTTAGCTCTGTGTGGAGACTAAAGAACAAGAAGAAACATTCCTGTATGGTAATGATCCTGTGAGTCAAGTCTAGAGGGTTGTCACACATGAATGTGCTTTGAATGAAGTGGTCAGACTTCACCAAAATTTGTTTCTTTCCATCAGGTTTAAGTGGAAATCCTGCAGATTTGGAAAGAAGAGAAGCAGTGTTTGGAAAGAACTTTATACCTCCTAAGAAGCCAAAAACCTTTCTTCAATTAGTATGGGAAGCATTACAAGATGTCACTTTAATTATTCTAGAAATTGCAGCCATAGTCTCATTGGGCCTTTCTTTTTTTCAACCCCCAAAAGGGGATACTTGCACGAAAGAAAGGGGGGAGGGGTGTTTTGTGTGATTCTAGTTCGCCGTATTTGCTAAATTTGTGATAATAATAATAATAATAATAATAATAATAATAATAATGCCAGAGAACATTTATTGACTGCTGTGAGCTAAACTCTGTTCTAAGCACTTCAAATGATTTTCACAGTAACTGATGAGTTCCAGTGTTGCCTGCATCATATAGGGAGTCACAGTTTAATTGTTCTTCCATGCACGTATACTATGTTTACATCGTTATACATCTCGGCACTACGCTTGTATGATACACCCTGCTGTTGAGGGTAAAAGCTTTTAAATTTTGATTTTGTGTTATATGGAAATGCTTACACACAGGTTTAGTACAGTGTTTGAGACCAAGGTGTTATTTATCCCTTATACAGCAATGCATGAGGCCAAGGTGTTGGATCTCATGTCTTTGGATTGGGGAGTATTTGCAAAATAAACAAAATGAAATTCTTGAAGAAAGGGCCTGTCTAAATGCCACGTGTATTTATGATTCAGATATAGTACCTGAAGGTATTTTATACAATATGTTAAAGAATTACCTGCACAATTTCCTAGCTAGAGTTTTCCACTGTGGCATTGTGTCTGTGCTCAAAAGGTTTCAGATATTTGAGTGTTTTGGATTTTTTGGAGATTGAGTCTGTGGGGAACACTGTGACCCATGAGGAGGTGAAGCATAAAAGAGGCAGATCGGCTTTAGTGTCTATCCAGTGGTTTGGTTGTGCTCTTTCTGTGCTTCTCATTTATTCCTTCAGTTTCTTCTTTGCCTTTTAAAAGGCTTTATCATAATGAATGTTATCATTGCTGTACTCTGTATACTGGAGAATCTAGCCTGGATTTTGGATATTCAAGTCATCCTCTATTTTATATCAAAGGACTTTTTTGTGAAAGCTTCATTCTTATGTCTTCTACACTATGAAGAGTTTAATAATAATAATAATAATAATAATAATAATAATAATAATAATAATAAAAAGCCATCTCTAGAGTTTAGCTAGCTAGGTAAAATACAAAGAAATGCACAAACATGTGCCTAGGACGTGTGTGAACACTTGTTTCTCACTGATTTCTTTAAGGAAGTCGGTCACAGACTATCCCCATTTATCTTAAATAGTGTAGAGCAGAGCTTCTGAGCAACGGAACTGCTAAAATTTGATCAGAAGCACTCCTCATTGTTCACTGGACCATTCTTCCAGTTAAGGCACCAAAAATGCATCCAGGTTTTATAACCTGTCTCACAGGGACATAAAATTGTCCCTGGATCAAAATCACTGGTACAGGTAAGATATTTTGGTAATATATTTGTCAGTAATTAGGCAAAGACAAAACAAATTTTTATTTAAGCAAATAGCGTGTGGTTTGTTTTGTTTGTGGAAAAAATAGAGGAAGACAAGTTAATCAGAGGGGAATAATAATTTACTGGAAAATACCACTTTCTACATAGTACTCAGAATCCCTTCCAGATTCTAAGAAGTCCATATATACCCATGTGTAGTCATCTATTTGAATGTGTGCATGCTTTTTGCAAGTCTTAAAATGTACAACTGAGTTTTTCAGTTTTGCATTACCCAATTTTCATTATACAATATTAAAAATTGATATTCTAGATTTTAGTTAACAAATTAATACAAAAAAAATTTTTACTAGCAGTTTCTCCCAAGACTGTAAGGAAAATATTTTTTTGTATGTGTGAGGTTTATTTGAGCAAAGTCTAGGGCAGGTCTTCCCGGCATCCAACCTACTTCCTTTATAGGATGTAGAGAAGAGAAATTTCCTCAGATTTGTTAGAGATTCTGCTAATTGAATACCTCTGAGACGATAATTTAGTTATCCTAAAGCCTGCTAAGATTTAGGATCTGGTAGAACTTGATGAAACCTAGGTTCTTGTCCTGTGATAGAAAGTTATTTATTTGGTGGTTGCACTTTATTCTATTTTTTTTTTCAAGAGTTGTATATGTACTACCCGGGCGCTTGCATCCAATACCTTTTCACATGTAAATGAAGTATCTTTAAGAAAGTCCAGTATTTGTGAATCTTCTAAAAAAAAAAATCTGTGTTAACAACATGTCTTACTAATACTGTTTGGAAATGAAATACAGCCTGTGCCACCTGTATAATTCTTGCAGATAATACCACTTGTATCTGCATGTCAGTGATTCTCCAACTCTTTGGTCTCAGGGGCCCTTTATACTTGGTCTTGAGGACTCCAAAGAGCTTTTGATTATGTGAGTTAGGGTATAGATACTCCTTCCCTGTATGCTAAACTAAAGTGGAAACATTTAAAAGTATGAATCAACTTGATTGTAGTCATTATTATTTTTCAGGGTCTATATGAATCAAATGGTTACATTAGGGTGAAGGAGATGGCCCCGTTGGTAAAGTATTTGCTGCCCGAACATAAGGACTTGTGTGTGGATCCTCCACATCCTTATAAGAGTAAGGCACACTGTTAGAAGACAAGACAGGCTGGTTCCAGGAGCTCGTGGGTCAGCCAGCCAAGCAGAATCAGTGAGCTCCAAGTTCAGTGAAAGACATTGTCTAAGAGTGAATGACTGAGGAGGACAGCTGGCCTGCACATAACATGCACATAAGCAAATATGCATGCACACATAAAAATATTCCATTTGCCTTAAATATAGCCATTTTTTTATTCTTAGTAAAGCTACATATTAATGAAACTTAGGCTATAAGCCTACTGCAAAGTGGTATTGGTAGCATTCTTAGGGGAAGTCATTATCACCCCCATCTCTACATAAATAATTTTGAATGAAAAGACAGTGGTACTTTGTAAACACAGTCTTGCCGTGTAGCTCAGACTGACCTCAAGCTTGTCTTCTTCCTTCTTTCCCCTCACAGTGCTGGGATTACAGACACATGCGGCCACACTCACCTGCCTTTTCTCGTTTTAGTGTGTCTTTTATTTCTGGCTTAAAGAGAGCCGAGATTCCCATGTCTGTGTCTGTATTCAGGGTGTCACAGCCCCATGGAATGTGATCAAATGATTTTTAGAAGATTCTTAAATGAAGACTTTCTAAATGAAATAGTTGCCCTGAGGTAGATGTAGGTGGAGTGTAGACCTCATACCTCTCGTTTGAATATGTTTCCAGGGGAACACTTTTGGTAAAATGTATTTACAGTAAGAATGAAAGCGTTACGCTTTTTACACCTTTGATCTTGGATTTCCTTTCTTTGCCCCTATAGCTTCTAAAAAGTTTGTTGTGGTCACCAGCCGCAAACTGTCTTAGTTTCTAGGGATACTGTACTTCTCTGTTCAAAGATCACATGGTCTTGGGTAATGTGGAGTGGAGCTGTATATGAGATGAAGTGTACCATCGTTTCTTGTTTTCTTTGCTGTCCTCAGTAATTTAGTGATAAATATGTGTGTTCACTCAAAACCGATAATTACATAATTGCTTCACAATTCCTTCCTCTTAACTTCTATTGTATTGTCTTTAATCTTTTATGGTTACTCTTTTAGGAAAAATTTTAACCCATACCTCTTTTAGGAAAAATTTTAACCCATACCTCTGAGTGGTAAATTTAATTATATGTATTTGCAACTGTATCTTTATAATATATAATTTCAAAAGTAGAAACTGGAAGAAATGAATAAAAATTAAATTTTTACTGTGTTTCTTGTACAATAGTAGCTGTAAGATTTCATTAACTTAATTTTGGCCCATATTTATTTCCATAATTTTACTAGGGGTTCTATAGTGGAAAAACATACTTACCAAGTCCATATTGGTTCTCGGTCCTTTCTGTCAACTACACAGAAGCTTTGTTGAAATAATAATACTACCTCCTGCTCTTTTATGCTTTTAATAAATGAAATGAAAATTCACGCAAGTGCTTCATTTGGATGATTTTCTAGCTCATTTCCAGGTTGTTGGAAGTATTCAACATGGTATTTTGACCTTTGCCTCAGGGTTTCTGTTGCCGTGAAGAGACACCATGACCATGGCAACTTTTATAAAGGAAAACATTTAATTGGGGTGGCTCGCTTATGGTTCATAGCTTCAGCCCATTATCATCATGGTGGGACATGATGGCGTGCAGGCAGACATGGTGCTGGAGAAAGCTAAGAGCTCTACATCTTGATCCAAAGACAACAGGAAGTGAACTGGGACACTGGGCGTGGCTTAAGCATATATGAGACCTCAAAGCCCGCCTCTGTGGTGATACACTTTCTCCACTAAGGCCATACCTACCCCAACAAAGCCACACCACCTCCTAATAGTGACACTTCTTATGAGTTTATAGGGGCCATTACATTCTAACTATCACAACCTTTATATGTTCTAGAATCCAGACTTGATATAATTCAGAGAGTTAGTCTCTTACCTTTGATGTGTGGGGTATCTTTACATGCGTAAATCATAAATTCATTCAATTGTATTATTGTATCTAATGACGTGATCATTTCTTCAGCCTAAAAATAATTAAAATACAAGTCCTGGTAACTGAATTGGGGCAGGGTCAACACAGCACTCAGTGGACCATTGGCTTCTACTTCATCTTACAAAAGTGCTTTGTGCCCACTGAGTTTTGATGGCTGAGTTCTGCTAGCTTTCAAAATAGCTTTTGTGGTGATTAGCTTCATCTCAAGTGGATCTTATGTTTATCATTCCTTCCGTGACCATTTCACATGTTCCTTCCCAAGACTGATCATTGCCCAGTAACCTCACACTCCAGATTCTTTCTCTGGTCTCTGCACATTTCTGGAATATGCTTAATCCATTTCTGCGATTGCTCATTTACTCCTTTTTATTTTCACTATCGTTCTTCCCAGCCTGTCCAACCAGTAGCTTCAGTTCCTCTCAGAGAATATAATTTTATGTAATATTTGAAAGAATGTATCCCTTCCGGTGAATTTGTAAATACCCAAAGCAAAGCTTCAGGACAGGGAATTGCCGGTGGCAGCGTGGTACGCAGTACCTGTAATCCCAGCGCGAGGGAGACTGAGCAGGAAGATGGAGAGCTTGAAGCCTACATGGGCTGCATAGCTAAAACAATCAGAAGAGAAGCGAAATTAAGACTCCCTGCATCTGTATCCTTTTTTCACTTTTCTGAGGCTCATCATGATCCGCTGAGTCAGTTTTAGACTTGAGTAGAAGCCCCAAGAGAACAAGGACCAGGTCCATTATCTTTGTGGTTTTCAGGGCATAAGGAGTCAAATCCCAATCTTTTCTGACTGCTTTTCTGCTTTTTAGCAACTATTGCTGACCTCGGTCTCTCCCTTGAATTCTCTTCCGTTCTATCTGTATGTTTGGTGGTCGCCGGTGACCATGTGACATGTTGTGGGCATCTTAGAGCAGCTTTCTTGGCTCCTCCAACCTCACTTTATTTTGTAACATACAACCATGTTTTATTTTTTTTAATGAACTTATGGATACTTTATTATTGATGTCTTACCTGAAAACTCTGTATTTCATCCCCACCTCTCTACCTTGGTTTCCTGAAGTGGCGTCTGCCACCCACAGTAGGTTCATGTGGTAGAGCAAACAAGTAGCAGTTGTTTACTTAACTGCATGCTACAGAAGCCAAACTGACCACACTGTAGTAAAAACAGAATGGTCTGTGGGATGTATATCATCTTTAACTTGTTGCTTATCTCTTGTATGCCATCTATAATGAAAGCAGGTGGCCTCTTCAGCTAAACAGCCACATTTGAAGTACAAAGGAAAATTTCTTAAGGGAAACTGCGCAGGGTTACTCTAGTGAACACAGATGATAACCAAGTGAAACAGCTCTAGTGCTGATACAGAGCAAGTTTTAGTGATCTGGATAGAAGATCACGCAAGGCAGCCACAGCATTCCCGTCAGCCAGCGTGTAATCCAGAGCATGACCCTAATTCTTAATTCTTTGAGGGCTAAGAAAAGTCAGGAAGCTGCAGAGGAAAACATCGTAGCTTGCTGAGGTTGGTCCATGAGGCTTCAATGAAGGGCCCTTCTCCATTAATCACAGCCTGAGGTTCAAGTGCTGATGCAGAAGCTGAAACACATCATCCAGAAGATGTAGCTAACGGCATTGGTGAGAGTGGTACCCGAAACTCTTTTCAGTGTGAATGAAACAGCCTCGTATTGAAAGAAAATACCATTGAAGACTGGCAACTAGAGAAGATTTCAGGGCCCGGCTTCCAAGGGCAGGCTCATTCTTGTTAAAGGTTGATGCAGTTAGTCCCCAGAAATCTTTCTACTCTGCCTGTGCTCTGTAAATGGAATAGCACAGCCTGGCTCACCGTGCATCTCTTCTAACATGGTTGACAGTCTTTTAAGCCCACTACTGAGGTTTCCTGTGCTAACTGTTTTATAAACGCATGGCAGTGAGCCATCAACATCACAGCAACACTCAACCACAACACAAAAAACGAGCTGCAAACAGGTCACTCAGATGATCATTGACAGTTTGTAGCAATAAAATTATTTATAAATATGGAATATACATTTTTAGACTATACATACTTGAAATATAATTACTATATACTTAAATTACGTATAGATTATATATTCATATAATAAAAATTCTGTTGCTCAATAACAATGCACCTGTTCACCCAAGAGCTCCAATGAAGATATATGGTGAAATGAATGTTTTTACATCTGCTTGCACATCATCTATTCTACAGCCTACGGACTCAGGAAGTAATGATTGTCTTTTGGGTATCTTTATTTAAGAAATACATTTCCTAAGGCTATGGATATCATAGGTAATTTGACAAAGGAAAAGGGAACTGAGAACCTAAGGAAAGAGTTCACCAGCCAAGATGGAAAGAACATCCTGGTTCCTGGAGGAAAAGCATCGGCGTTAACTGAGATTTGGAAGACGTTGATTCCACCTTCATGGATAACTCCGAGGGGTCCTTGACCACAGTAGAGGAAGTCATGGGGTGGACTGCAACTAACTTCTAGTACCAGCCTGCAGATGTGACTGAGTTACTGTTCATACGTGAGCAAAGAAAATGGCACCCTTTTTTTTTTATTAAATATAATTTATTTTTATTTTATTTGCATTGGTGTTTTGCTGCATGTATATAGACTGTGTGAGGGTGTCAGATCTTGGAGTTACAGACAGTTGTGAGCTGCCATGTGGGTGCTGGGACTTGAACCCAGGTCCTCTGGAAGAGCAGTCAGTGCTCTTAATCAGAAAATGGCTTAAACAGACTTCACCAGTCAGTGCTCTCCAGCCCCAGAAAATGGCATCTTGAGGTGGAACTGGCTTGTGGATTTAGAATATTGTGTGTATCTAGTGATAAAGTATGAGAAGATTGATTTCAGCTTTGAAAGTGACTCTTCTGTTGATAAAATGGTGCCAAATTGCCTTAAATGCTCCAGGAAACTCTTGCAAAAAACCCACCTTACATGGCAAGCCTCATCCTTGGTTTTTTGGTTTTTTAACTTACCATTTTTTATTATTTATTTTACTCGGGAAGATTATAAATAATTAACACCCTTTCTTTTTCCTCCCTCTAGACCCTTCCACTTCCACACACCCCCTCCTTGTTCTCTTTCAAACTCATGGCCTCTTTTTTCATTAATTGTTACATGCATATGTGTATATACATACACATTCCTAGATACAACCTTTAATTCCAGCACCAGGAAGGCAGAGACGGAGACAGGTGGAGCTCTGTGAGTTCCGGCTCAGCCTGGTTTGCATAGTCAGTTCTAGGTCAGCCAGAGACCCTGCTTTTTAAAATAAAATAAAAAGGTGTCAGTCATCCTCTCTTCTTCATGGAAGTTGCTGCTTTCTATCCCTTCCTTCAGCAACCACTAACTACCCTGATCAGTCAGCAGCCACCATCAGTATCAGAACAGCACTCACACTACCAAAAACTTAGGAGTTACTGAAGACTCAGATCATCATTGACAGGTTCAGCAACAAAGCTGTGTATAATTACGGTGTGTACGTTTTTTAGACTTCATGCTTTTGTAGCCTGTCTAGACTATGGTATGGATGTAGCTGAAACTTCGTGTAAGTTGAAATATTGACTGCATTGGGTCTGCCTGGAATGAAACACTGTATCACAGAGGTATGCCTGTAACTTCCCTGCAGGCTGTTGCATGGCCTTCCCCACGTTTGACCTCTCCACTCTTTACTGGCACCCTCTTAAAGGCTGGGAACTTTGAAATTGACAGAGCGGGGCTCTTAACCTTGGCCGAAGGATTGAGTTCTGTGGCGCTCAAGGCTCTGCGTAAAATTGATGAAGTAAGAAAATGGAAAAATTGTGGCTCCCTTTTTTTTTTTTTTTTATCACCATCATCTTCTTCTTTTCAAATAGTTTGTGGAGAAGTTTCTGTCGGGGAGGAAGAAGGCGAAGGTGAAACCGGGTGGATCGAAGGAGCCGCAATCCTCTTGTCGGTCGTGTGTGTGGTGTTGGTGACAGCCTTCAATGACTGGAGTAAGGAGAAGCAGTTCCGAGGTTTGCAGAGTCGAATCGAACAGGAACAAAAGTTCACGGTCATCAGGGGCGGTCAAGTCATCCAGATACCTGTAGCCGACATTACGGTGGGAGACATTGCCCAAGTGAAGTATGGTAAGGCAGGCAGAGCGCCGCGTCCACCTGCAGGAGCCGAGGCTGTGACTGAACGTGGGCACGGTTGAGCATGTCACTGCCCTTCTCTTTCAGGCGATCTCCTCCCGGCTGATGGCATACTGATTCAAGGCAATGACCTGAAAATCGATGAAAGTTCGTTGACTGGTGAATCTGATCATGTTAAGAAGTCTCTAGATAAGGATCCCTTGCTTCTATCGGGTAGGCATTTATACACTTCGAAGATGTTACTAAAAAAAAAAGCCAAGAAAGCACTAATCTTAGAATCCATGAAGGTTTTTATGAAATGACAGCTACATTTATTGCAGGCCTTGGAATACAGCGCTGTATTTCATAAATGGGGATAGAATCCAAAAGGTAAAGAAATGTGAAAGATAGTGTTAATGATAAATAGTGTCTATTAAATTCTTTCTATATTCTGTTTATTCTTATGGCTTGTTATAGCCAAATCCAAAAGGTAAGGAAATGTGAAAAATAGTGTTAATGATAAATGGTATCTATTAAACTCTTTCTATATTTCTATTTATTCTTATGGCTTGTTACAGCCAAATACTGAAGAATGATTATAGATTTAAAGCAAAAAATGCACTGCAAAGAACTGGTTAGTTTTGTTTTACATAAACCTAAAGTTGAATCACCTCCCTCCCTGAACTGTTAGGTAATTTGTTTGAAATGGGAACTGTTTAGGTCAGGTTACATGAGTAACTGACAGCAGTCATACTGGAGTGACGTTCACACGGACCCGTCAGGAGTGAGTTTGAATTTCCATGTTACAGGGACAGAGCCGGAGGATTTGCACAGGCAAGGGTGCTGTAGGAAAGGAAGATGTCGATGTCTGCTTAGGACACGCGTGGTCATATATTGTAGCTGGAGTTATCTCCAGTCCCGCCCGGCAGCCACTCAGAC
>CABHPH010102463.1:0-11743 GCA_902168325.1 Peromyscus nudipes
TTTTTTTTTGTAAGAACCCAGGAAAAAATTTTAAAAATAATAAAAATTACTGTTTTTTAAAAAGAAGACTTTTAAAAAAAGATGACCATAAAAAAGGCCCACATAGTCTTTTTGCTCTAGTGGAGTTTAAGCCTGATCATAAATCTATGATATTTACTAAATATACCCACTGAGCCTCAGAACACATTCATATTGATAGGCTTCCCAAATCACAAGAAAGTGGAGTCATAAAGAGATGGTAAAAGACTGACTATTCACTAAAGATACTGGTTTAGTTGTTTACCCATTAGGGAAAAATAGAAGTCGAAACTGCATTCTACACACACTATAAGCAAAATTAATTCAAGATAGATTGCACACAAATATGTAAACAAGGCTTTATTTTTAAAGGAGAAAAAGCTTATCTTTATAAATTTGGTATAGGAAAAACATTTCTTATATCAGGCAAAAATAAGCATAAAGAAATTGATTTAATTGCATTCAAGTTAATAATTTGAACTAAAGATAAATCGGGTCATCAGATCTTTGCTTAAAAAACATGATGCTGTAAGGTCTCAACCCACTGAAAAGCATCCGTCAAGAGTTCCCTGAAGAATTAGAAAAGATGGCAAAATTACAAGCACCAGGGATGGGGGGTCTTTCTCTAGAACTGGGAGAGCCAGACTACTTCATGATGTCATAAGCTAAAATGCAACTGATGCTAACAGTTAATTCTTGCAGTAGGTAAGAAAAAAGGCATGGAGTCACTTGCAAAAATATCAGGAAGAACCAGCAAGAGAGGTAGGAGTCAGGCTAGAGCTCTCTTCCCAGCAACTGACAGGAAACATCTGATAGTCCCTGCTTGGAGCTTGTGGCCTTTGCTGAAATGAAGCATGCTAGTTGAATCTCTGACTCTGGCAATGGTGGACTGGCACTTTGTATATTAGTAGTTTGTACAGTAAGCCAATGAAAGTGGAGAAGACTGAAGATTTTCTTCAATCTTTAAACCAAATATAATTGTTTCTTAAATACTTTCATTTATTTGTTTTCTATTTTATTTTGTCTGTCTTCTTTATTTTTTCTGTGGGTTAACGTGAGCCACACCAATGTTGCTAATAGGATTGTAGAGATGAATAATGAGAATGCACAAAATGCAGCTAATACATTATTGGGAAACAAAAAAAAGATAATTATTATTAGTGGTGTTTATTATACTCAGGATACTTTCTCAGTTCTTATTTCTGTATCAAGATTGTCTAAAACATACCATGAAACAGATTACTTTAATTTCAATTTGTTTTACATTTCTATTATGCAATAGATTTAAATATATGTCTCCTAGTTAGCTTTAATTGTCAACCTGACACAGTTTAGAGTCATCTAGAGGAACACCTTGCTTGAGGAATTACCTGGATCAGATTGGCCTGTGGGCCTGTGTGTGGAGAATTATCCTGATTATTAATTAATGCAAGACAGCCAAGCCCGCTGTGGTTATCACAATCTCTTGGCAGATATTCCTAGGCTATATAATGAAGCTGACCGAATATGAGCCTAAGCATAAACTAGAGAGTGAATTAGTAAGTAGTATTTCCATAAGGGTCCTGACTCTAGTTTTCTGCTTTGAGAACAGATATCAGAGAAAAGGTGCTAAATCAACTTAAAAATAAAATCAATAGGACTTTAAAAACAATTGTAGATCATTATTTCCTTTAGACATATTAAGTAAATTGTAAGTTCAATTGATATTTTATAGAAAAATCCCATATATTCTAGGCATGTGGGTATACTATGCTACTTTATATTTTTTATACCCACAGTCCATGCATTATTTTGTTAATAAAGTGTTACTGTGTTTAACATTTCTCATATATTCAGATAGGCTAGCCTAGGAAACAGATTCCTGGAGTGGAAAATCATTTCAATAGTACATCCTTATTAATGATGTATCTAGAGTGGCTACTGAAGTTACTACATACCACCACAATGAGGTAAAAGAATCCAGTCTGGATATGGACTCTGAACACACCGAGAATTAACTATCTTATCAATAATATTTATAAAATAATCAGTCACATCTAACATGGAAGGTATTCTATGTTTTCTTCATGATTTATATCCTGGTTGAATTTTCGTAAAGCCATTAACTTGGGAGATTAAAAATACCATGGGTAGTGAACTATGAAATGTGATTCTTATGAAGGCAATAGCATCAAAAAACTTTATTGAACTGAAATTGCCTCTTCTTGGAAGTACACCGTAAGATTTTCAAATGAATGAGCCATGTTGATAATAAAGTACAATTATCAACTCTGTCTTGAAAGATCTAGCTTAGCACACAAATGAAAACAAACAAGGGGAGGTTATTTGTCTGTTATTGCTGTTGTCATATTCTAAGTAGGTCTCTGGAACCATAGGCACATTATGTAGACAATGATCAAACATACTGTTTTCAAAGACCTTCACCATCTAAACTCTTAATTTCTTACCATTTTATTTTTCTATCTATGTTAAAAATTTCATGTATATTCAGTTTCCTCATCATGTGGGTTTTTTTCCACTGAAAATGATGACAGAAAATTATTTACATGGCTTAATTCTGGGACAGGCTTGAACTTAAACATATTCAAGTATCTTATTTAATTCCCTCCAAAAAAGGTAAAATATAGGGGTTGGGGATTTAGCTCAGTGATAGAGCACTTGCCTAGCAAGTGCAAGGCCCTGGGTTCAGTCCTCAGCTCCAGAAAAAATAAAAATTAAAAAAAAAGTGAAAAAAAAGGTAAAATACAATTTACTAATATTCTATTTTACAGATAAAGAAACTTGAGGTTAAAATACATTTATTATGTAATTTGACCAAGATCACATAGTTGGTGTGTGTTTAGATGGCACAAGCATTGTTTTTATTTACTTTTACTTAATGTATTTTAATGACAATTTAATCTCATTTAACTACCCAATGCTCATTCTTCAATAGCTCAGGTCCATTTTGTGTCTCATACAACGCTGTTTCTCTTTCCTTTCCAAGACTGCTTAAAACAATTGGCAGCCATCTCATTATTTATTTGCATAGTCTTGAATATACTACTAAAATATAAGGAACTTTCATAAACATAACAACAATGTCATCACCAAAGTCAGGAACTTATAATCATTTCTCAGGATCTCAGCACTATTTACATGTCCATGGTTGCCACCCAGAAAAGCTGTCCCCAAACTGGGAGCGAAAGCAGAATCTTTTTCAACACAATACTTGAGGCAGCTATTATCGAAAGTAATGGATTTGGCACTTGGGATGATTCCTGAGGCTGAATCTGGACTCAGCAAGAAAGAGTGCCATGATTGATTAGCGATGTCTGCCATTAGCTCAAAACTGGGGACAGATCCTGCCAGATACTTGCTGACAACAGCTTAGAAGTTTCCCTTGTCCACATGAACCTTCTTAAAGGACTGGCTGGTTGATACTCAGGTAAGAATAAGTTTTATTTAAAACTGCTTTAGGCCTTAAATCCTAGTTATACTTAGCATGCATGTATTTCTGATACAAAGGCTATCTTTTATATTTCATTTACATTTTCTTTATATTTCAGCAGCATAATTGTAGGGAGTTTTCATGATTTATTATTGTATTTTAAAATTCTTTACATCTACATAGTGGTTGAGACATTTGCAAACAATAGTTCTGGTAATGTTAACTCTTTGGTCTTAATTTCTAAATGTTCATCAGTGGCATAAATATATTTCTTCTTGGAAAACAGCTGATTACATCAATTCATGTTTGCTCCGGTTTAAAAAACGTTATTTATTCTTTGAGAATAACACACACACACACACACACACACACACACACACACACACACACATCAACACGTACATATCATATACATATATACAACCCCAATTCTCCCTCTCCAACTTGTCCCTGGACCTCCCCAACACACCTCCCTCCTCACTTCATGTTCTCTTTAACATACATGTGTGTTCCGCTGATCCAATTTGTGTTGCCTGTATGTGCATGGGTGTGGGGTCATCCACTGTAGCATGAGCAACCCATAAGTGGTCATAACCCTCAAGTAAAAATGACTAGCCTTTCTCTAGCGACCATCAGCTGCTAAAAGTTCCTCAGCTAAGGCTGGAGGACAACATGAGCCCCTCATCCCTCCATGCCAGAATTTTGGTTGACTTAATCTTATGTAAGTCTTGTGCAGATAAACCATAGCTGCTAAAATTTCAGGAGAACAAGAGTCATGTCATTTTCTGAAGACAGCCAAACCCAGCCCTCCTTCCTCCTCCAGCTCTTACATTCTGTCCACTCTGTCTTGTTCAGTGTGTCCTGAGCAATGCAGTGACAGGACTTGGTACAGATGGCTCACTTAAGGCTGAGCATGCACAGTCACTTATTCTTACCCATTTTTCTTTCAGTTATGAATCAACCATTTACACACTGCACAAAGAAGCATCTCTAACCAAGACTGAAAGTGGCTCAGATCTATAGGTATAAACAAATGTTTAGGAGGCAGTTTGACAACATACTCATTCATCAAAATGGCAACAATAGACTGCCCCTGAAGCTTGTGACCTCCCTAGCCATAGGTGTTAGATGAAGTTCATAGTACCTGGCATGAATTCTCTTGAGTGGAGCAGGCCTCAATTCCAATCAGAAAACAAGTGGTTACCGCATAACAGTCATGGCACTGTTGAGCCATTTTTGCCTTGCATGTCCGTATTTTGGCATGGATGACACAGAACTGGGTGAGACTACTGATGAGATGACATTTGTCCCCTAGTAGTCTGCATAGCACATTGCAGAGAGAGTTGCCTGGTCAGTTGTGGATTGATTCCATGTCCTGCAATAAAAGGATGTCGTATCTTCATCAGTAGACACCTGCCAGATAGTTGTGGTGGGTCACCCAGAGCAATGACAATGGTATGTATTGTTTTGCAGACCTTCCTGATTGATAACTGGTAGAAAACTACCCCATGTCTGGCACTGTGATTTTGGTTGAATAACCCATTTCTTTGGAGAGCATCATTAACCACACATGCAGAGTTCTCAAGCTCCATATGTATAATATTATATATATAATATTATATTATATTAATCCACTCCCTTGCCCCTACTCCTAATCCAATCCCTGCTTAAATGCTAGCCCAAATATTACCCTCTTCTTTCTCATTACATCTTTTACTATCCCCTTCAATTATGTTTTCAAGGTAAGAGGTTTCCGTATTTTTATTCCATACCTCCTTGCAATTTAGTTAAGATTTGTGTGTGAATACACACTTGCCTAAACTAGATGGGAACCACCTCACTGCCAGTGCTGCACAGGGGTCTGAGTGCGTGGGTTTTATTTCCCCATCGGTGAAGAAATGTGGCTGCAAAAGAAAAGCACTAGAAGAATAAGGAAAGCATCAATTTTGAGACAATGCATTCAACTGCAGGGTGAAGTCTGAAAAGACAGGGCAGTAAAGAAGGGAAAGATTTAGGGAGGAATTCCAGGCTATCAATTATTTGGGTTGGAATTTTCCTTTGTCTTGAAATGGCAGACATACCCCAGGGGTCATGTTCAATCACCCCAAGAACACTCCAGCTGGAGTTCATTGGCAAGATGACTAATAGACAATTAGGGCACAATGGAGGCCATTTATTTTCTAAACATGTCTCTAATTTGCCAGTCAGTTGAAGCTCTGGAGCAATAAACTCGCTGTTTAGTGGGTGTTTCTGGTAGCTGGGCTGAGGCATCTGAGGGTGTGCCCTCCATGATAATGCTTCAGACATCAAAAACAGAATATGGGGACAACTAGGTATTTTTAACAGACTTAATTTTAAATGTACTAGAACAAAAATAGCTTCTCAATTAATTCATTTGAATGCTGCTAAGACATTATCATAAATTCTTGTCACTCTTCATAAGGTTTTGGTTGCCATTCCATTTTCTAAAAGCATATTCTTTTTTGCTTTGGTTGGGAATTTTTTAAATGTGCATTGAATAATGTGAAACTATAATTTAAACATGTATATATACTAAATCAAAGTTCCATGAAAAAAAAAGGCTTATCACATTCATGAAAACACAAAAACCTGAAAATTTTCACTGGAATTTGAAGGAACTAGTCTTTTCAAAAGATATTATTGTCTGAATACAAGCCCAAGTCAACTGATTTTATTCATAGTGTGCCACTGGTATTTTAATTATTGGCTTCAAAGTCACAGTCATGATGATAAACCATACCTTGAGTCCCCCTGAGCCGCGCAAAGGAATAGAAACCTATAAATACACGGTGTTCATAATGGCTTCTGTCTGCACATAAGGGAGTATTGGGTTCGAGATCAATGCACTTTCTTTCACCACATTCGCAAGTCATTTGCCACCACTGGGAAACATTTTACTAAAGATGATCAATATTTCCATGCAAGGTAAGAGACACCCAGGTTAATGCAGGAAAAGGAAATAATATTGAGATAGCAATGCTCTTAGGAGAAATCCAATGACCATCTAAATGGATGTGAAGAAATGTATCAAAGCATTTTTTTTAAGTCTGGGAAGATAACTGCCCAGTAGAGAATACTACTCAAAAATGTTTTACCAAAGAAGAAATTCTGAGTATGCTCTCCTAAGTGCCTGCATATATCAAGGCACTCACTTTTCCTATGAGTAAGAGAATGAACACAATTGTCACTGTGAAGAATCTATCATGCAGATATAATTGTTTTGTCAAATAAAAGAAATGTCTCTTAGAACAGTTTAATGTCTTATGTGTATTTTAGTTATGAAGACAGTCAAATTATCAAATCTCAGAAATACACTATTAATCTTTACATTTGGTATGTTTAATTCCTTTATCTGAAAAAAATGTAATTTACATCCTTTTTCATTCAGCATTAAATTGAATTCAGTAGCATATAGAAAGAATGTCTATTCTTTTTTCATTAGCAAAAAGAGATGAAAATGAGTTTCTCTGTCTTAAAATCCAGTCCTAGAACAATTACTATATTATATAATATAGCAAGATCACTAACCAAGTGCAACACAGATCAGTCCAGTGATTTCTGTAATTAACACATTTTATATTCATTTTATCACTACAAAATGTCATAATGATTTTTTTAAACACAAAAACATCCTTCTGAATAAAAATGACAGGAACGTCTTTGAATTTTAAAACAAGAAACAATTTTAAATCAAATCAAGAAAAATAAAGAGATGAAGTTACAAGTGGTTTTTGACTTTTAGAGTAAGTCGAGTTTGGTTCTGTTTAGTTCAGCAGTAATTATCTATCTCTAGCATTATGGTATTGCTCATGGCACCCCCATGAAAGAAAGTTATCAGTGTCACTCTCTTCATAAGACGATTCAGGAAGATACAAGTGCTGAAATCTGATAATAATGCTATTCTTGAGTTTTCTCCCCTAGGGATTACGTCATGTTAAAAAAAAAATACAACAATGCTCAAAGTATAAAAATAACTTCTCAAAATGAATGGAGCCAGAGGTGACCCACTAAATGTAAACCCAAACCATAGCATATCAAGGGTCTTTGTTTTATCTCACCCTAAAGAGTCCTGTCGTATTCATGCCCACATGCCCCAAATATGCTGCCTTGTGGTTAATATTTCAGGTGGCAAAGGGGGACAGGCTCAAAATGCCCAAAGGAGTTTTAAGAAATCGTGGCAAGAGGAAAAAAAATGTGAAACAAATTCTAGAATAAACAATATGTGAGCTTATAAAATGGAGCTGCCCAGTTCTCCCACTGGCTTTAGCTTTGTTTTTAAAATGATTTTTTGAGATTCCTAACTCTGGTTTGCCCCATCCTGGTGCTTCTGCATTTCAGTTTTAAAGGAGAAATGACTTTCAGAGAACCAGTAGGGATAAACTAGATTGAGACTGAGGTAGTGCTACCACCATGAAAGCTCTCAGGTAAGAGTTGTTTTTTTTCCACTCTGTGTCAATAGTTAGTTGTAACAGGGCTGGGCACTGCAACTTAAAGACAACTTCAGGAAGCAGAAGAGCAAGGGAAATAACAACAAATGAACCAAACTTCTTTTCATTAATCTTGGGTTCAGAAGGAAAATGCCATTACTTTTAGTTCTTCAAAATTTGTGAATCTTTAAGCTGTTTGGAAATTAAATAGAAACAGAAAGTATATAGTTTCCCCTTAAAAGAAGGAACTAATTTTGTCTTTTATTCTCTTTCCTAACATCTTCCTTCCCAAACTGACTCAGGTCTGAATTTGGCATGTCTCTAATCTTCTCTTACTTGATTTCATAAATTTAAAATCTTACTTGTTTTTAGATATGGAATGATTCCTGAGGCAGAGTTTTATGTGTTTCAAGCATTTACTAAGTGAAGATTTTGATGGATCACAAGTTATGCCTGTGTTTTCCCCATATAGAGTCAATTTTTGCTTTTGTAAGCTTCCAAATTGGAAGCCAGCATCTAAGAGAATTTCTGAAATGTACTAGCACCCTAGACATAAGACTGGATAAAGAGGACCTTCTGGCTTAGGAGGGTGACACTCTCCCAAAACTGCGCAGTGGAAAAATCATAGTGAATTGCTCTTTCTTTCCTGGGCAGAAGCACATTTCAAGCCTGGCTACTGACAAGGGTCAAACCTGGAGTAGGCTGCTGCTATGTCCATATGTGGGATTAGAAGTCAGCCCACCTGGCCTTGGGTAAGCTTGAGGATGCCTCTGGTCACAAATGACAACACAGGACAGCAGGGAGCATTGGACTGAGTGCAGCTGGATGCCTGGTACCATGCAGCTGGTTGTTACTCTTTTCCAGGTGAAATATTCTGATCCAGAAACTTTTAAAAATACCTTCCAGGCTCTAAAATTATAACCACATTACTTAAATGGCATGCTTCGAGACAGGCACACACTAATTATACAACTCTAATATTAGATTCAAAATGAAATAGGTAAAAAAAAAATGGGAGAAATGAGTGAATTTCATTTGAATGTTTGAATTCTGATCTTCAAAAATGTAGGAAAGAATAAAACATTCAAAACTTTTAAGGAAAACAGTGGTTGATATTGGATGTTTTCTTTTATCAAGTACATTTTATAAAACATCCTGAAAAAGTGAATTTGAGAAAAAGCTACAAAGTGAGCTCATTCTGGAAATACATACCTGCAAATAGAAAAGGATATTTATATGAATCAAATTGCTTTTCATTTTGAGACTAAAGTACAAAGCTCATTTTTTCTTATTAGTTGAAAGATAACAGAAGCAAATGTATCAAATCAATTTCATGAAACTCAATAAAATGACATTTTATGTTTCTTGTAGGAATGTTTATGAAACGAGACACTCTATCTCAGAAGAAGAGTTTGTTATGCAAATAAAAAATAAAGATTGTGAAAAAATAAAGATTGTGTTGTGGAGGCATATGGGTTAATGTAGACATTAGCCTTTTTGGAAAAATAAAATAATATTTAAATTGTAGAACTAAAAGGGAAGACATGGTATTATTTTGTAGTTAGAGTTTTCCTGCCTGGCCCACAGTCAGGACAAATCTCTGCCGCCCGCCAGTCCCACAGCTACTCAAATCCAACCAAGTAAACACAGAGACTTATATTGCTTACAAACTGTATGGCCATGGCAGGCTTCTTGCTAATTGTCCTTATATCTTAAATTAATCCATTTCTATAAATCTATACCTTGCCACATGGCTTGTGGCTTACCGGCATCTTTACATGCTGTTTGTCATGGTGGCGGCTGGCAGTGTCTCCTCAGCCTTCCACTTCCCAGAATTCTCTCCTCCTTGTCCCGCCTATACTTCTTCCTGCCTGACCACTGGCCAATCAGTGTTTTATTCATTGACCAAAAAGCAACATGTTTGACATACAGACCATCCCACAGCACTTCCCCTTTTCGTTTTTTTCAAAAAGGAAGATTTTTAACATTAACATAGTAAAATTACATATAATTTGGGAATTTGGGCGTAGCTTTTTTTACTACTTCCTGCTGGAGGGGGGCGCTGTATCTTATGGGGACACAAAGAAAATTTTAGGATTATGGAGTAGTCCATGAGGCTGTATTGTCTGAGCCAGCTGTCTTTAAACCGTTTTGGATGTTGGATCATCTGGGCCATGGTGTCACTGGAGACCTTTCAGGGGGTCTTGGCTGGTCAAACCTGATGTATCTTAATCTGGAACAAATCCATAGCCTCTGGCTTTCTGTGGAAACAAAAGCAGAGCTTCCTTTCCAAAGCAACATATCCTTACATCCAAATTTTGAAGTCAAGGTACCTTTAAAGTATACATTTTGGCATAACTCAACAGCTTTTGCAGTCAAATGTTTTTCTTCAGTTACGAATATCAAAGAGAACATAATCCAGATTCCCTGTGTGGTAGCCATCTTTATGTGGCTTATTTTTTATATTACCTTGAGCCTATTGCTTTAAACTGCAGCATTCAAAGACTGAAACGGCACTATGGCTGCTGGCTCCGCCCACCTCAGCTTCCCAACATGGCAGTGATACATTTACCACCAGCTCTGGGAGCCTTTGTGGGTCTATGCTTCTAACAAAGCAGCGTGTAGCCCAGAAACCTCTTTTTTTGTTTTGTACTAGCAAAGGCTAAATCCACCACGCAGTTTAATGTGCCACTGGCAGACGCCTCATTCCCGCCATACTGCAGGTCGAGCGCTCACGCCAGGAACTCGCCATAGTGACTCAAACACGCAGGCTGCCACTAACTTGAAAGACAACTAGGAACTGTTTTTAGCTCCGTTTTAGTATCTTTTTTTTCAGGTTTTAGGTGGAAACTCTTGCCAACACGTTGGGCGCCATTAGGCACATTTTGGACTTACCAAAATAGGATAAGTAATGGAATTATATTCTCTGAATTTGTCAAATACAAATGGACTAGACATTGTTTAGGTATTCATCACTTGTATATATTGTATATAGTTATTGTACTTTTGTATATAGTTTTTCTTATATTAGGTACAACTTCCTTTTTTTTCTCTTTTTATTAAATTATAAAAGGGGAAATATAGTGGTATTTTATTTGTGCTGAAATGTGATTTTATTTGTATGTTAATAAATAAAGTTGCCTAGAGGTCAGAGCTATTAGCAAGCCATAGCGAAAGCCAGGGCGGTAGTGGTGCACGCCTTTAATCCCAGCACTTGGTAAGCAGAACTAGGTAGATCTCTGTGTGTTCAAGGATACAGCCAGCATTGGAGACACACACCTTTAATCTCAATACCAACCATAGAAAACCTGGAGGTCTATACAGACAGGCAGTGAGGAGGCAGTCACGTAGTTGGATTTACAACCAATGAGAAGGCAGAACAGAACTCTTATTTAAAGGCGAATGCACAGGAAGTAGTCCTTTTCGGAGAGGTCTCTTGGCAGGAGAGGCTAGCTGGCGGAAAGTGGTAAGACTCTTAGCTCTGACCTCTTGGGCTTTCATCTTTACATTGGCTCTGTGTTTCTTATTTAATAAAACGGTTGGTTACATCTACATTATCATGAAGAAGAAATGGCATTTAAGAAAATTAGAGGGCTCTAAGGTAATAATGTAAGTGTAATAGTCTACATTCCACTGATAATAAGCTAATTTACAAATATGCAATTTTATGGAGAATATTTCTCAGGTTAGCATGATATACACAGATATATATGTACACACAGATAATCCCTCACTTGGTATGTTAGACTACAAATCTAGACTAAAAGAGATGTCTAAAAATTTATTTAAGATTTAAAATATTTTTATTTATATGTATGTATACCAGTCTAGAAGTGAGTCTGTACAC
>CABHPH010102464.1:0-10125 GCA_902168325.1 Peromyscus nudipes
ATGGCTGCCACACTTCCCAGACGTGCTGTGGATGGACTCTTACCCCGCTGGAACAGTAAGCCTGAATAAACCTACTGTGTGTTGCCTTGGTCATGGTGTTTTATCTCAGTAATAGAAAACTAAGACAGAAGTTGGCACTGGAGTGGGAATACTTCGTTGAAGAACCCGATTCTGTGGTTTCGGGGAGGAAGGTAGAAGACTGTGAGACTTTAGAAAAGTGATTGACGACGGTAAGAAGAACTTAAAGGTACTTGCTAGCAGAAGCTTGGGGGACAGCAGTGCTGAGAGCCCTATGGGCTGTGGAGGGTGGAGGTCCAGCTCAGGAGGTTTCGGGGGGGATGATATTAGTGACCGTGCTAGAGGGTGTTCTGTGATGTTTTGGCAAAAATGTAGTTGTTTTCTGACCTGGTCCTAAAAATTTGCTTGAGGCTACATTTAAAAGTAAGTGACTAATTTCTTTGGAGGAGGAGATTTCAAGACAGTCTAAAATTGATTCTGCTGCATGGTTATTAGTAATCATGCTTATGCAGAAATAAAGAAAGTGGGGCAAAAAGAAACACAAAACGTACAATTGGAAGAGAACAGAAGTAGGAGGAAATTCAGTGTTGTAGACAAGGCTAGTGCTGAAAGAGACAAGGAAATTAAGGGGTAGCCTGATCTGCAGTGGAATAAAGTGAAGTGTGCCCTCAGGGCAAGATCCCATCCAGATAAACTTCCAACTTGTGAAAGGAAAAGCCATAAGGACTTTTCTGCTCCTAGAGAAGAACAGCAAATGACTGTAATCGTATATTTTCTCAGGTCTTGTCCGGCCCTGAGGTCCCTCAGCTGCTTATAAAATTCAGAGGCTTAATATTATTTACAAACTATATGGCCTATGGCTCAAGTTTCTTGCTAGCTAGTTCTTATAACTTGACCCATTTCTATTTATCTATAAGTTGCCATGTGGCCGTGGCTTACTAGTATTTTCACATCTTGCTTCTCTTGGTGGTGCCGACATCTCCCTAGATGCTGCCTTTCTCCTTCCTTTCTTCTCCTTGGATTTTCCCCCTGCCTCTAAGCTGCCTTGCCATAGGCCAAAGCAGTTTATTTATTAACCAATGGGAACAACATACATTCACAGCGTACAGAAAGACACCCCACAACAAACAACAGCTTCTGAAAATGTGACTCTAGAGGGCTAGGGTCTATCCCAAGCAGTAGAACTTGATCATGGTGTCAGTATTACGGTCATGAAGGATGCAAGAGTTAAGGGGTTGTGGAATCTCCCCAGGTATCAGAGAGCCACTGAGGCCAGGCAACAGGTGATAGGGGGGTCCATATGGGAGGGCCCTGAGAGGGCAAGAGACTCCAAGAGGTCATTATAGAAAACTATGGAAATGAAACCTAGGTTGTGTTGTAGGCTCTAAGATGCTAGAGATGCCAGGCTGTCGGGCATCAACCAAGGAGAGGGACATACAGGGAGTGGAAATGTTCCAAAAAGGAGAAGCATGCTGCAGGGAACAACAAGGGAAGAGTGAATCCATCTGAGGCCTTTAACACCAGATATAAGGCTATGGGGTTTAATGTTTGCTCTGCTGGGTTTCTGCCTTGTTTCCGTCCAGTATTTCTTCACTATATCCCCACTTCTCCTCTTTGGAATGCATATTCTGTGCCATATGTTGAAAGTATGTAATTTTCTTTTGAGTTTTACAGGGAGTTACAAATTAAGAGATTATTTTGAAGCTGGGTGGCGGTGGCACACACCTTTAATCCCAGCACTCAGGAGGCAGAGCCAGGCAGATCTCTGAGTTCAAGGCCTGTAGCAGAAATCTTAGATGGTCTTATTAATAAAATCAAACCTGAGCCAGGTATTGGGGTGAACACTGGAAGATCAGAGAGACAGAACAAGCCACAGCTAACCTCACCTGGCCAACTTCTCAGCTGATCTTGTTTCCTCAGACTGGAAGCCTCTGTGTCCTTATATCCGAATGGCTCTCAGCTGAACTGTGCTGCTCAAAACCTAAAAGCTTAACCAGCCAAATGCTTCTAGTTTCTGGTCCTCACGCCTTATATACCTTTCTGCTTTCTACCATCACTCTCTGGGATTAAAGGCGTGAGTCATCATGCCTGGCTGTTTCCAATATGGCCTTGAATTTACAGAGATCCAGAGGGCTTTCTGCCTCTGGAATGCTAGGATTAAAGGTGTGAGTGCCACCATTTTCTAGCCTTTGTATCTAGTGGTTGTTCTGTCTCTGACCCCAGATAAGTTTATTAGGGTGCCCAATATTTGGGGGAACACAATACTACCACAGAGGCCAGCCTGGTCTACAGAGCGAGTTCCAGGACAGACTCCAAAACTACACAGAGAAATCCTGTCTCAAAAAACCAAGAGAGAGAGAGAGAGAGACTATCTTGAGTCTCAGAAGAGACTGGACTGGACTTTTAAACAGTGTTGTGACTGTGAAAGAATATGAGAGTCTTTTTAAAAATTGGACTAAATATATTTCTCATTATGCTAGTGTCTAAAGATCATAAGGCCCAGGAAGTAGAATGAGATGTCTGTCATCTTCTTGGCCATTTGAATACTTGGTCCCCAGCTGGTGACACTGTTTAGGGAGACTGAGGAGGTGTGGCCTTGCTAGAGGAAGTGCGTCACTGGGGGTGGGGGCTTTGAGACTCCAAAGCCTCTCACCACCCCCCAGTTTGCCCTCTTTGCTTCCTGCTTGTGGTTTAAGATGTCAGCTCCCAGCTTGCTGCTCCATGTCTGCCGGCTGCCACGTCTGCCAGCGATAATGGTAATGGATTCTTATTCCTCTGGAACCGTAAGCCTAAATAAACACTTCCTTCTGTCAACTGCCTTGGTCACAGTGTTTTATCACAGCAGTAGAAAAGTCACTTAGATGCTTTCCAGGTTGGCTTTGCAAATGGTCTTTGTCACAGCAACAAAACTAAGACGCAGAGGTTGAAGTCTCCCCGCATCCTTGAGATTCTGCCAACTCGATCGTGGAAAATTACCTTTTTAATAAGCTATTGAGGTTAACTTGGTGATGTTCTGCTGGGAAGTTTTGCTCCTGTGGCCATCAAGCACATTGGTCGATAGCTTTCTTGTGTTGTGCTCGTCTTACTTCAGTTTGGTGACGGCGTAATGCTAGCAGGACAAAATGAATTGGGAAAGCCACCAAATACTGTCAAGTCACCATTAACGTCAAGCAATACGCTTTCAGTACAACCACTCCGTTTGAGGTTAATTTTTCCCCCCCCTTAAATAGGCTAACACGTTGGGGACTGGAGAGATGTGACTCCCTAACAGCTGTTAGACCCCCTTGCCTGCTGCCCCAGCTGCTTTGACTAAATGACGGTCAGGCAAGCAGCCAGCCAAACTGCCCTCATTGCGAGCCAGCTCTTTTGGACACTTCACAGTCACTCCGAGGACACTCCAGCAGCTGCAATGGACCACGACAGTCACAGCTGAAGATAAACTCCAGACAGCCTGCACTGGTGGGGTTGGGGGCCTTGGTGAACTTTGGATGACCCTCAGCCATTTTTATCCAGGCCAAAGTGGGGTGGGGACAACACGGGACACAACACTGCCTGAAGGATCCCAACCGAAATCCTGTAACTGATACAGAAGGGCCCCCTCGCATGAGAACCTGTGCTGTGATGGCTTCCATTTCCAAGAAAGACTGCTCTGATCGCTGCCGGCACCTGTGCCCCGCTTTCTTTTGGAATATAAGTGACTTGTTCGGTCCATTGTGGGTGGTACTACCCCCGGACTGTTGGTCCTCAGTTCTAGAAGAAAGCAGGCCAGGAAGAGCAAGGCACTCACTCTTTTGGCTGCCTCAGGTAGTAGTCGGCATGCACATGGCTCACAAACACGCAGGCAAAATACTCACACGCGTAATATAAACATAATAAATAATTTAAAGTAGGTGCCCATGGTGGGGTGGGAGAAGCTGGTTTGAGTGACGGTTGGGAGGGCGGGTCAAACTGATGGCCCACATGAGCACGGTGCCTTCTCCCGAAGATTGCTATTTCAGGACAGCTGTTGGCTTTTGAAGCGGGAAGTGGGTCTTTGCAGGAGGTATGTCTTCTCGGAGCGGGGTGGATCGGGGCGGAGGCAGACTAGCCAGGCTTGCAAACACTCAGGAGCTCCGTATCTGAGTTCTTTGTCCGCAAGACCCTGGGTGGATGGGGGTTCTGAGTTTTCAGAGAAGAAAGGAGCATTGAATACAGTGAGTATGTACAGTGCCAGGGACTCGATCTGGGAATACATTCATGCGCACATACACACCACCGAACAGGTTCCCAACTTCTGCTTAGAGCCAGAGTGTTTCTCTTCTGCTGTTTGCGGCTGCGTATGCTGGACTAGCTGGCCCGTGAGCTTCTGGGAACTGTTGTTTCCTCCTCCCGTCTTGCCCCACGAACACTAGGGTTACAGACGCGCCCCATCGTGCCCTGCTTTCTGTGGATTCTGGGACTTTTCCTCGGCTTTAGTTGCCGTCTCCAGCCCCTGTCTGCTGTTCTTAATCATGATGGTTCGGGGTGCCGTAAAGGGTGGGAAAAACAGAATTCCTCACAGTCACTGTGTCCAGTCTCAACGAGACTCCATCCACCAAAGGTTACACATTTAAAAAAAGACTCTCAGTTACAGCATGTAACCATCAGTGTGGTCTGTAACTAGGTTGTTTTACCCATCTTAAAATGAATGTCCCGTGGAGCTGGAGGGATGGCCCAGTGGTTAAGAGCACTGGCTGCTCTTTCAGAGGACTGGAGTTCAGTTCCCAGCACCCACGTGGTAGTTCATAAATGTCTGTAAGTCCAGTCCTAGAGGATCTGATGCCTGCGCAAAACACCCATGTACAACACACACACACACACACACACACACACACACACACACACGCACACACATTTTAAAGGATGCACTTTGAAGAGCAATTTATTGCTTAGATTTGTGCAGACACATTGGTCATTCTGCTCTCTAATTATTAGACATGTACATAAATAATATGTCTATTTAGTCCCTTTTTAGTCCATTCTTAAAAATAGCTGACAGAGGCCATTAGGCTGAGAAAATTCCAGCACATTGAGGGGAACAAAATGAAACTCAACTCAGGTGACAGGTACAGTCTAGGAGAATGAAACTTGTTCTTAACCAATTATCCTCTAACCAGACACCCACCAATCAGAATTCACCAAACTAACTCTACCTATGGACTTTCCATTTTAACTAGTCAACCGTTTTCTTTGTCTTGCTTCTGAGAACGTGGTCTAAGTTTCCTCTTCATGCCCCTTTAATGTAAACCAACAACCACCTGCAGCCCTGTGCTGCCGGATCCTCAAATCATAGACTGTTCAAATAAACGAAGATTTTAAGGCACCCAAGTTTATTTAATAATAATATCTTTTAATAAACTATCTTCCCTGGGTAGAAATACTCTTCTCTTACAAGTCACATTGGACCTGGTAACTTCTCCCTGGGAAGAAACCCTAATCCTGTTTTCTTGTTTTGTTTTGTTTTGTTTTAATTTTTCAAAACAAGGTTTCTCTAAGTGGCTCTGGCTGTCCTGGAACTCACTCTGTAGACCAGGCTGGCCCCAAACTCAGAGATCCACCTGCCTCTGCCTCCCGAGTGCTGGGATTAAAGGCGTGTGCCACCACCGCCCTGCTAATCCTGCCTTTTTTTTTTTTTAAACCATGGCAGCACTGAAACCACTGGGCAAGAATAGGATTGCCTATCTCTGGCGATGAACATCCTCAGTATACAGAACCATTCCCTAAACAATTGCTTCTTCAGCTGGGAGGATCAGGGGATCAGGATCATCATTGGCTACATAGTAAGTCCAAAGCCAGCCTGGATTGTAGAAAGACAGAAAGACCAAAATTTCGGTTCTTTTTTTTTTTTTTTTTTTTCTCATTCTGATCATTGCCATGGACAGAACACAGCTTGAAGTACAATTCTTCCTATAAGGACGGGACACCCATATGACATACAGTGGGAATACTTCAGTCACTCTTCTGGACTAGTCTAAGCAAATGTTCAATTAGGATTTAACAGTCCCATCTGATCACCTTGAACTTGAAGTCAACTACCCCAGTTTAGAGCATGGAGCAATTCTCTGGAAAAAAGCGACCAGAGAGAGTTCCCTCTGGGAAGTGGCAGGTGGACGTCATCATGTGTCTTTATAAGATGCAGTCCTGGCTGGAGGGAGCTGCTGGCATCTAACGAGGTGGTTCCTTCATTTTATTTATTGCTGCAGTTTGAACCTGAAGTGCTCCTCACAAGTGTATATTTTGAACAATTGGTCCATTTTTGGGAAGCTCTTGAGCTTTTGGGGGGTGGGGCCTAACTAGCAGAAGGAAGTCACCGGAGGCAAGCCTTTGAAGGGTAGACACACCTCCTGGCTAGACACATTCGCTGCTTCCCGTTCCACTGTGATGACGCAGCCTCTGCCATTCACCTGTACTGTCAGGAGCTCCAGGGTCCCTTCCTCATCACGGGGGACCAAAACTTTCTGGAACCTTGAGCCGAGAGAAACTTGGTCACCCCTTAAGTTTGTTTGTGTGTTTCTGCCAGGTAATTTTGTCAGCCATACAACAATAACTAATAAAGAAAAAGGGCATAGAGAAGAGACTCTATTGCTGTGATAAGCCTGGCTATGTGGTTCTTAGAAACTGGCTTTCAAGATGAATAGAGAAGAGTTTGGAGGTATGGGCTAGAGAACGCTGTAAGTTAGCTTAATGAGTAATTTTGGTGGGAGTTTGGAAGACTGGAACACCAACAGAAATACGGACAATGAGGACTGCCCACATGTTTTCACATCAAAACAAGAACTGGACTGAGAAGTGGATTAGCCACCCCGATGTTGCACTGTGGCAGACGTGGCAAAGAATTTGCCTCTGTTTTGTCCGAGTGCTGAGCATTTGAGTGAGGCTGAATTCAAAGGTAATGGACTAAGGCAGCTGGTGGTGGTGCACACATTTATCCCAGCCCTCGGGAGGTAGAGGCAGGCGGATCTCTGAGTTCAAGGTCAGCCTGGTCTACAGAGTGAGTTCCAGGACAGCCAGAGCTACACAGTGAAACCCCATCTTGAAAAACCAAAAAGAAAAAAAAAGTAATGAACTAAGTTATCTCGGTGGAGCAAATGTCAAGACAACACAGGACCAAGGCTGTGGCATGGTTACTGCTGGCTGCTTCCAGCAAGGTTTACAGTGAGAATTGGGAACAAAAAGGTTTACAGAGAGAACTGGGAGCAAGATTTGAAAAAGAAACAACTGGGCCAGGACAAGAAGTGTGAATGTGGCTGCAGCTGTGGGCAAGACAAAGTGGGGGTAGTTTAGAGAGCTTAGTACCACAAAAAAGAAATACGTGTACTTTGTACAGGAACAATAGGAGAGGTACCTTGAGTGAGAAATCCTATCTATTGAAGGTTCTCAGATGTGAACATAGAACCAATTTGAATTTCCTTAGTGCCTGAAAAGAGAGATTCTTCAGATTGCCCTGCTGGGAAAGAACCATCTAGAGAGTGCTTTCCTGCATTCAGCAAGGCAGGCACTCAGGGGGTACTGCAACATCATCCAATAGACTCCATCTACTATCTGAGCTGGTAAAACTTCATGTTCCATGTGGTTCTGGTTTTTAGGAATATAGAACATCAGAGTTAGAGGGTTATTTATGGAGGCTTGCCCCAAGATTTTTTGAGAAAAGCCTGGGAGGCTAGGCAATGTGTAGTGGGGTTGGATTCCCTGTGCAGTGGTCTAGAATAAGATATGTGTGATTGTTTGAGTGTAATTGCCCCCCCCCATAAGCTCATTGGGAGTGGCACTATTAGGAGGTGTGACTTTGTTGGATGAAGTGTGTCACCGTGGGGGTGGGCTTTGAGGTCTCCTATGCTCAAGCTGCAGCCAATGTCTCAGTCTATATCCTGTTGCCTGTGGATCAAGATGTAGAATTCTCGGCTCCTTCTCCAGCACCATGTTCTGCCTGCCTGCATGTCGCCATATCCCACCATGATGATAATGGACTGAATCTTTGAACTGTAAGCCACTCAACTAAATGCTTTCCTTTATAAGAGTTGCTGTGGTCATGGTGTCTCTTCACAGCAATAGAACCCCCAACTAAGACACGATGTGTGAGACACTGAGGGAGAAGCTGAGGCAGAGGAGAGCCTAGGTTGTCGGAGAACATGGGATGACTGAAGAAAACGACAAAGCACTGAGTGGAACTGGCCCAGCAGAGGCCGTGAGTGCTGCACCATGGGCAGGGTCAAAGGGCCAAGGCTACTTGAGTCTGTTGGGAGTATGAGTGATGCCACCACCCACCCGGGGCACTAGACACAGACCTGTTGGATTTAATGTTTACTCTGCTAGGCTTTGGTCCAATACGTGCTTCCAATTCCCCTGTTTTTCCCTTGTGGAATGGGAATATTTATTCTGGCATTGCATAGTGGAAGTATATCATTTCTTCATTTTGCAGCAGTTCACAATTAAAAATTTCCCTTGAGTTTCAGAAGAGAATTTGGACTTTTCTGACTTTTGGAACTATTAGGATTTCAGGACCTCTTAGAAGTTGGACTAAATGCCTCGTGTATTATGGGATGGCCATGAGCTGTTGAGGATGAATGTAATGGTTTGAATCTGAAGTGTCCCCTACAGGTTAACGTTTTCAACAGATGGTCCCCGTTTGGTAGCATTATTTTGGGAGGCAGTGGAGTCTTTAAGAAGTATAGCCTGGCTGGCTGGCTTTGGTTACCGGGGGTGGGCCTTCAGAGGTTGGGTCCATACTCCAGGCTCCTCTGCATCCCTCCCCTACCCGCCACGTGGTGAGCTCCTGCTATCGGCTTTCACCTGCATGAAGAACTGAGACCCTTCTCCCTTCTGTCAAGTACTTTGATCCCTACAGTGACATGGAAGTAACCAATAAGTTTGTGGCGAAGATAATGGGAGAAGATGGGAGGTTATTATGTTTTGTCTTAAATAAAAACACTCTAGGGCTGACAAGATGGCTCAAGATGGCTCCATGAAGACAAGCCTGAAGCCGGGCGGTGGTGGCGCACGCCTTTAATCCCAGCACTCGGGAGGCAGAGGCAGGCAGATCTCTGTGAGTTCGAGGCCAGCCTGGTCTCCAAAGTGAGTTCTAGGAAAGGCGCAAAGCTACACAGAGAAACCCTGTCTCGAAAAACCAAAAAAAAAAAAAGACAAGCCTGAAGACTCACATGCTTGAAGGAGACCTGACTCCCATACGTGGTCCTCTGACCTCCATGTGCACCCCGGGGCACAAGTGTGTGTACACACACACAATAAAGAAATGCAATAATTTTTTTTTAAAAAGATCTTTAAATCCTAATCAGAAACCACCTGCTGTTTTAATAGCATGTCCACTAAAGGCTTGAAAAGTCATGCTTATCCAGACTTACTTTTTTGAAGCGCTTACGGTCTGTTCCTGACTTGCTAAGGTATGAATCCTGTTTAATTCCAGATTAAAAACTTAGGGCATAGCCAGGAATGATGGCATATGTCTTTAATTCCAGCACTCGGGACGTAGAGGCAGGCAGATCTCTGTGAGTTCGAGGCCAGCCTGGTCTACGGAGAGAGTTCCAGGACAGTGAAGGCTAAATACACAGCAAAACTTTGTCTTGAAAAATCAAAACCAAACAAAAACAAACCAAACACCAAAACTCAGGACAGGAGACTGGCTCAGGGGATAAAGGACTTTACCACTAAGCCTTGTCAACCTGAGTTTGAGGGCCCCACATGGTGGAAGGGGAAAAACCAAGTCCTGCAAGCAGTCTATGCACCTCTACATGTGAGCATTGGCCTGTATACACACACACACCCAGAGAAGTATGTTAACAAAAATTTTTTTGTGTGTCGGTAACTTTTTCATCTTGGAGATTATAATGCAATCACATCATTTCTTCCCTTTCCTCCTTCCACAATTTTTTCTAAAGATTTATTTTTATGTGCATTGGTATTTTGCCTACATGTATGTCTGTGTGAGGGTGCTAGATCCCCCGGAACTGGAGTTACAGACAGTTGTGACCTGCCATGTGGGTCCTGAGAATTGAACTCAGGTCCTCTGGAAGAGCAGCCAGTGCTCTTAACCCCTGAGCCATCTCTCCAGCCCCCACAACTTTTTTTTTTTTT
>CABHPH010102480.1:0-23675 GCA_902168325.1 Peromyscus nudipes
GGGGGGGAAGATTAAAATAATCTTCAAAGCAGACACCATTACACTGAGTGGGCCCTGGCATGCAAACCTCTCTCCTAAAGCAACGTATTGCAGTTCCAACTACAGATGAGAGTTAAACATCCGCTCAAATACAGCCTCTTAGATGCAGCTTCAGCCAGCCAGCACAGAGGACCGCAATCATATATCCTTCTCTATGTCTAGCTCCTGAAATAACTAATACAATTGTCTTTTGTTTGTTCATTTCTTAGTTGCATAATGGAATCTGAATTTCCAGGGATTGTCGTGTACAGTGTTGTAAAATTAAAATGAAAGTGAAACAATACTAGAAAAAGCAGAAAAAGAGAAAGGGACATTCTGTTTTGCTCCTTCAGAATGAAAGACTACACTATCACCAGTCAACTCTTCTTCTGAATCCATTGGGCCATCTCAGTAGAGAAACCGGGGACTAGGAAATAGGGAAGTTGAATCATTGTTCTCTCTCTCTTAGCTGAACCATGTCTGGGCTGGGAGACACACAGTAGATCAGTGGACACAGATTCTGGGGGAGGTCAAAAGTATTCTTCTCATTTAAAGGGGAAAGCTTTAATAACAGATGCTAAAGAACTATTTTAAAACACGTCCTCATTACAGTTTGAGCCAATGCTACTTACTGGTGCCATGAATAACAATGTAAAGAAAACACACATTTGCTTTAGAAAAATCTTCTTTTTGCCTTTATTAAATCATCCATATGCTGTTTTGCTGTTGTGTGTGTATGTGTGTGTGTGTGTGTGTGTGTGTGTGTGTGTTTTAAACATCATTTCCAGGTTGGAATTTCTTTTCCATAAATGGCTCTGATAAAAGTCAATCTTCCAAGTGTTTTACAGCTTCATGATTCCCAATCCTCAGCAGGGAAGGCCCAGCTAATATGAGACACATGCTAATAAGACACTGATTTTCCATTTTTAATGTCCTGTGCGATGCCAGATGATGTATCCAGCTAACCACTTTAAACCTTCCAGTAAAGGTTTGATAATAGATGTCATTATTGAATGTCCTCATGCATGCCCCTTTGAAACAAATGATCACCTATTAGAGGACAGAGACAAAACACATTTACTTGAATGAAATGTTTAATAAAGTACATCAGGACTTGTTTTTATTGGTCCTAGTCTATGAATACTTTATGTGCTAATTTAGGGCTTAAGAGAACTTAGTCATCCCAGTACTCCAGTTTGAAAAAGGCATGTACCTTATTATTATAAACGCCAACCTTTAATGTTTAGAACATATTTATAAAACATACTTGTCCTCTTCTTAAAATTGAAACCATCTGGTACAGATCTTCTGGTAAAACGTTATGGATGTGAGAGCCCAGTGATGAGGCAGACTGCCATTTTGAATGGGAGTGTAGCTGACGGTGCATTCTGCCCTGGTCAGGCTGGGAAAACAAACAAACAAAAAGAGGCAGATGCTTCGTTGAGCCCAGCAATTGTAATTTGTTGTTCATTAAAGGGAATTCCTACATAGGCATCCTTAATTTTAATAAAGTGTAAGGATATTTTTTAACTCTATAAATCTGGCCTAATAATTTTTTTCCTTTAGCATAATTTACACTGACATTTGATGGGCAGTTGATTGGAACAGGGTGACTTCCTGGGAATGAAAATTAATTATAATTTTTGCAGCCTTCATAAGATTGCTTTTATAACTACTGTGACTAAGCAGCGGGGAACTGGCCCTGAAAGGCCTCGTACCACTGGATCATTTGCTGCAGATTCTCCCTTTTAAGGTGATTGGACCTTTTCATTGTATTTTCTATGTCTACATAAAACGAGGATTTGTGATAAAAAAAAATTCCTTGTGCTTTGAAATACACTTGAATATGTATTTACGCTAGCAAAAACAGCATCATACTAATTTAACATCACACTGTGTGGTCTGTGCAACATATTCAAGTACAGAGACACATTTTAGTCCTCAGCTTTTTATAATACCTAATATTGCCTGAAGTTTTACAAATTGTTGCATATGCACACAGACAGCATGGATTTTAACAACAGGGAACTCATTGTTCAGAGTTGCAAAAATTGTTTGAGATCCATTTTACACAATGAGCATGATACTATACTGACAGCATTGACTTATGGTGAAACAGATTTGTAGAGAAACCAAACCCACTGCAGAGTTATGATCTGACTGATGTCCATAATGTGATTTCAGAAAATATCTTCTAAAGTAACTGTGCACATGGAAACCTCTATTGTACCTAAGAGGAAACGTGACTCTGGAAGAATTTGCTATTTTGCGTTGCTAATTGTGGCTTTTGTTATTTACAAAATACACATTGATGTGTTTTCTAACAGAAGGTAAGAATCAAGGGGGTTTCTCAGCCACTGGATGAATATGCAAGTTGGGTGTATTTTGCTTTGAAAATTCATTACATGACACTTTAGATTTCAGAAAATGTTGAATACATAGGAAATAAAACCTAGTCTATGACAGTTTGTGTCAACTATTAAAAAAAGCCCATGGTTCCCCTCTTCCTCTAAAACTGTTTGAATTTGATAGCATTAGCACTATTTTGTTAGATTATGTAGGATTTTAATTAAATACTTCATAGACCCTTTTGCAGGCACTATTTTTTTATAGCCACAGCGCTGAATTTTCATAATTAACTATACAGGAAATGGTTTTAAAACTGTAAAGAAAGTCTCCTGTTTTATAACACAATCCCTGTTTCTGTCGAGTATGAACAAGACAGTGTTTATTGTAGTCAGAAAAATAGTTGGCGTGATTCTGCATAAGCGAAGGATCTCTGGGTTGTCTCAAATGTTAGCTGCCCATTCGCAGACAAACAAGCTTTTAGTGTGCAATTTAGGTCAATGGATTGAGGGGAGAAGATGTGTTTAGGCGACAGATTTTAAATCACCATAATATAAATATGCTTCCCTTTTCATCCGGAATTTGCTTTCTTTCAAGGTAATTTAGTGCTGCAGACATGCACTCACGCCTGTCTTTGTAATTTTAGGGATTAGGATAGTGAGGATTAAATGGTGACCCTTAATCTTCAATATCAACTTTAAGAGCAAAATACAATATGCAAATGGAACACATTCATTTTGTGTTTATGTATTTTAATCTCTATAATTTAGTTGTAAGAAGATGGAGACTCATCTTTGCCTTATTTATTTTGAGTCCTAAAGCAAGATGCCATTAAAATCTTTATCCTTCTATCTTAGTGGATAAATGTTTATCCTTTAGGGCTTAGAATACAATTTTTTTAAAGGACCCTGACTTTAACATAAGAATGTCTTTCTGTCAAGAGAAGTGGCATGTATGTCTGACATACAAAGATAATTTGACTGACCTATGTTGTACAAGTCAGTAGCTGTTAAATAAAGCCTTGAAGAAAATACATTTGAGATAAAAGTGTTTTTTGCATTTAGTTCTAGAAGTCAGTAAATTACAATTCCATTAATAAAATTAGTGTATTTCGGAAGGGATTGACTTTGCTCAGACTGCAATTTTCCCTTCTGGTTTGAATTTCAGTGTGTAGACAGGAATGTCTTCTAAAGAAAACATTTATTAGGGTGAAATATTAAACTGATAGAAAAATCTGGGACATATTCCCTTAAACAAATAAACAGGGGAGCTATGTTAAGCAAGCAGATCAAAAGAGAAATACAGTGTGAAGAACAGAAACAAAGAACCTCTGTGTGCCTCTGGCTCTTGTGAGAGAGTAGGACAGTTGCCTTGGCCTGGCTGGGGGTTTCTTCATCCATGTAGTTTCCAGCTCTGTAGACAAAGGTTTGCCAGGTCTCTGAATATGAAATTCAAATGTCTACCATATAGAATCAATTTGATTTTGAGCTGTTTAGGATGCATTAAAGGTTTTTTTCAAGGTTTGTTAGTTTGCTTTTTGTTTCTTGGGTTTTGTTTTTGTTTGCTTTGTTTTGGTTTTGGTTTTTTAAGACAAAGTTTCTCTGTGTAGCCCTGGCTGCCCTAGAATTCTCTTTGTAGACTAGGATGGACTTGATCTCAGAGATCTGCCTGCTTCTGCCTCCTGAGTGCTGGGACTGAAGGCTGCTCCTGAGTTCTGGGACTGAAGGTGGCGTGTGCCACCATGCCTAGCAAATTAATGGTTTCTTATACTGCCACAAACAAACAAACAGTTAATCTCAGGTTATAAGTTGTCCTTCAGGCTTTTCAAAAAGGGAAAGTAAACAAACCAACAAAGAAACAAACAGCTAATTGTAGGGCTATCTTGAGCTTCCTTTTAGGCATTCAGATCCAATGTTAATGCATCATAGATACAAGCAATGTGGAATACCAGACTACACACAGAAACATTTAAGCTAAACTCTTCCCACTCTGAATTTGATTATTTATATGATTGTGACGTAAAGAACATATCAATGCATTTAATAATCTTTGGATTTCCATTCTTATTATCATGGCCATGATGTATTTCATGGCAATGAATTGTGCCTCAGAATGCAATTGTATGCGCAGTCCAACACTGTCACATTTAGTATATTTCAAGGTTTTGTGTGAGGGGCCCATTGCTCACTAGACAATGCAGTGTCTTGAAATGTCTTGGAGTCAGACTATTCCACCTCCGAGTTTCAGCCTGATTACTTTGTTGTATGATGTGGATCGAGTTTCCAAATCTCTTTATCCTTCAGTTTTGACAATTACAATATAAAATTCTTATAGTACCTCCATAACAAAGTTTTTGTGGAGATTAAATGAGATAATGAATGTTATCACTTTGTATGGTCCCTAGAACATAGTCCATCATTAAATAAGTTAAATTATTTTTTATGAATCTTCCTATTATGATATTGCATTGAAATGAGCTGATTGTAATTGCATTTAGGAAAGGCAGTTCCTGAAAAAAATGTTGTATTCACCATTAACTCTCAAGAGTCCATCAAAACTTGTTAGTAGTGGCCTTAGCCAACTGGAAGTGGTACTGTTTCTTTCATTTGAACTCATCCATGCTTTGTCAGGTTAAATCCATACTAATCCATATTAAATTCAGTCAGATAGCATCTACAAATCTACATTTAAAACTCAGAGTGCAAATGCTTCTGGAAGGGGACAATGTGGCATGACTTCTTTTTTTAAAGAACTAATTTTTATTTTTGAGACATACAAGAAACTTACAAAGAAGCTACGAATAGAAAAAATTTTCCTTGAATGACTTTCAGGGCAAGCGGTTGACTTGCTGCTTGATCGTCTTTCCTATAAGCATATTCCTCTGCACAACCACACACAAATTCCAGTCAGTAACATCCACACACCACTGCTAACTAACCGTTCAGCAGGTCTACCAGGTGGACCGGAGATAAAGCTGAGAATCCCACAGGACACTTAGTTGTCGTGTTTCCCACGTGGCCTTCGGTCTGGAAAGATTACCAGTCTTTCTTGAAGCTTGCACACCACCATTTGAAGGATTGCACAAAGCCGGCAGAACACTCCTCGGTTTGGTTGTTTCGGGGTTGCTTGTGGCACAGGCTCTGCAGCTTTGCCAGAAGCAGCTTCATGGAAGTGGTGCTGTGTCCTCAGTACTTCCTGCCGGGCACATGGAAGTGGTGCTGTGTCCTCAGTACTTCCTGCTGGGCACATGGAAGTGGTGCTGTGTTCTCAGTACTTCCTACTGGGCACTATACAATCAGGATTGGTCTCCTGTTTTTTTTCTTTTTTACTCAAAGGAAATAAACAGTATTTGTTATTAATCACAATTTATGCCTATTAAGTAATAAATGGCCTAGGATTTGTTTTATTTTTTAATTTTTATTTTTTTGCTTTTTTATTTTTTTCTCTCTTTTTTTTTAATAAAGAGATGTTGTATTCGTTTTACATATCAACCACAGATTCCCCTGTCCTCCCGTGACTTCTTAAATGAAGATGCAAGGTGTTTTCATGTTTCTGGAGTTGAACTGGTCATTTGGTTACAAGTGAGGATCATGTTAGGAAGGATGGAGTTTAGGACTTGTAAGAGCAAGGAATCTTTGTAAAAATACCAGTTGTGATTTTCATTGCTGCATTTGTCAGTGTCCTGTTTGGAGTAGACATATCAAAACCATCTCCTGGGCACAGTCTCAGACTACCCTGTCTGACCTCATCCCTAAGTACACGTCACCACGCTCCAGCTTCGGAGTGAGTCTTTTGATGACTTTCACACAGTTGTGCTGACCTGACCAGGGCTGGTTGGGGACAACAATCCCCAAATTTATTCACATACGAGAAGATGCAAGTGGAGATTTAGAAACGGACTCTGAAATGCTGCTGATCATTTTGCTGTCCGAGTGGGATAGAGGTAGAGACAGTCCTGCACTGTACACACACCATCTGACTTAATTTCTGGTGCTTTGTCTGCTTGCCATATTTGTTCTTATAAAGCCAAAGAAATCAGTGGGATAAGAATTATCATCCCCCCCAATTTATTATAGATTCATATAAGAGAATTTAAGCAGAATCCATGATTTAGAAAAATTGTTCATTCTTGGTTTGAGGCATTAGATCAGCGGTGAATAAGGATCATGGCTTCTGAGACACATCACTGTCATAGACAATAGACTCAGGACATTCGTCAGCTTCTCCAAGAACAGAAAGTTCTATGACATTTGATTGCAATGCTCCCTTCACCCTTAGTCTACACTGAATTTCAAAGCTTAAGAAACTGATGTTATTAAAGTCCGAGTCAGAAAAAAAATCCCCAAACTCTTCCCTTACCTATTTCTTTAATGTGTTTATGAATTCTTCCTTATGACAATGCAAAGGTGACATTTGAAAATATTGAAATTGTGTCAAGGCAGGCTGGAGCATAAAGAATTATTTCTGGTATAGCCGTAGGGAAAGGCTTCCTGGAGATGAAGTCTGACTTGGACCTTATAATATTTACAGGGCCAACCACCACATGAGAAGACGAGGATAACAAGTAGAGGAAGACTGAGATATGATTGAAGTCTGAGTAATTTTCTTTTCTTACAAGTGTTGGTGTCCACCCACTATGCTAAATGAAATGATTAAGAGAAAAGGAATTCTCAAGTAAAAATTTAATGTCACAAGTTGTTGCTATGAAGGGATGTAAATATATAGTGGATCTTATATTTTTAGGTCCTGACTTTTGAAAAGTGATTCAACTTTAAAACAATTATATGAGATTTCCTTCTTGTCCCTTAATGGATACATTTTCAACTCTCAATCCAAAAATTTTAGTCAGCATTATAAATTATTGGGTCTGAAAGAGAAATCATTTGAGCAACTGTACTGCTGGAGTTGCAGAAACCAAAGTTAATCCTCACAAATAAGTTACCTTTAAACCACTGCAATATGTAATCATTGGGGAAGAAGATTCCTGAAGTCTGTGCCAACAGTGTCACCTTTACTATGCATTTGTTTGTAAAGTCCATTTTAGTTTGGGTCAGTTGAGTCAGCATCTAAGGGGAAGAATTCTGCTTATTTCTTTGTGTGTTTTTGTATTGTCAAGTATATAGAACATGCTTATTAACATTAGATGAAAATTTTAAGAAGAAGGGAGAAACGAAGGAGATAGTGAGAATAAAATACAAAGAAGAGAAAGAGGAGGAATAGAAAGATAGGGCAGGAAGAAGAGAAAGCAACATATGGGATAGATTGATTGGCAATGTTACTGTGAAGGAGAAGAAAATCTAAAATTAGAGATGGAGATCAAGTAAACAGAGAAAACAGGAAAGAAAGAATTGAAGTCATATGCCAGCTGTGGTGGTGCACACCTTTAATCTCAGCACTCAGGAGGCAGAGGCTGGCAGATCTCTGTGAGTTTGGGGCCAGGATGATCTACAAAGTAAGTTCCAGGGCAGCCAGGGTGGTTACACAGAGAAACAATGTTTGGAAAAACAAAAACAAACAAAAAGTTTGAAATGGTAGAAAGTGGAGTATTTAGAAGAATTTCTAAAATAGACTGTTGAGAACTGGTTATAAAGCAATGGAAGAGAAATAGACAGCAAAGTTACAAGTGATTAAGCTGGTTCCTTATTTGTTTGTTTAGGTTAGGCTTTATTTATTTATTTATTTTGTTGCTTGTTTGTTTCATGTGTCCCAAAGTGACCGCTAACTAACTATGTAGCTGAGGATGATCTTTGTCATAGCTGTAGGTGCTAGAATTATAGACGCGCACCACCAGTGTGTGCAGACCTGGAGATCAAATCTGCATGCTAGGCAAGAACTCTACAGCTCTCAGTCCTCATCCTCTAAGTGTGTTTTCAAATATTCGGTGACTAAGAGGATAGCTGTATCAGAGTGAGATAAGGAAACAGGGCACTGAGTACAGTATTTAGAGAATCTGTATTTGATGGGAGGAAGAATAAGAGAAACCAGGGTGGCTGTTAAAAACGTAAAAAAAATCACATCCACTAATTAACAGATGGATGGAGAGTGGATGAGATTTTCAGGAGACTATTGAGAACACAAGAGTGCATGGAGAAATGCAGGAGGTGTTTTCTACATTTGGAGTTAGAATACGAGAAGAAAGTGATGGAAATTTCCAAAAAAAGACTGAAAATACCACAAGAGCAAAGCATTTGAGAAGGAAACTAAGAAAAACGTGCTAGCAGGAGAGGGCAACATCTAGAAAATATATGGAGACTGAGAAGAGATGACATTAAAATCCAACAGTGATGTATGGAGTCTGGCCATGCGATGGAAAGGAGAGATTATTGCAGTCCTTGAATAAGATCTGTATGCTTACATTTTTGTAAGTCTCTTAAACTTGGAAACTATAGCCCTTTTAGGGGAGAAGAAAAAGCAATCTGAGCTGAAAACTCTGCTTTTCAGAGTTTCCAGAATCTACTCAGGCAGGAGTCCTGGAGACCATGTGCCAGTGGCCAAGGTCAGGTCAGGTGTTAGGTGATGCTTCTTATTCTGTATCACAAACAGAAGTCTACAGTCCTAAGATCTAAAGTAGGTAGCCAGAAAGAGTCATTAAATCACTTTTGTATGAGACAATTCCTAGAACAGACACTTGCATCTTTTGAGTGGAATCATGGACAGTTGATATTTAGCAAAAAGCATAAGAAAAGGAATCAAACACGGCATCTTGGGAGAAGCTAAGGAATCTGGATGGTTCTGTGGTGTAAATGAGATATAGCTGCTTTTTAATGCTGGTCATCTGAAAGCTTTCATTTCCGGTGTTTGTCATTAACTTAAACACCCATTCAAAAAAGTTTCAGAATATACAGTTTGGGGGAAAAAAAGAGTGGTCCATGATTTCTTGTATTCCTCCCTCTTCAGGGGTGATTATGTTCTCAGCCATAACTGTACTAAAGAAAGAAGCATAATTGATTTTGAAGAATTCCATCCAGGCAGCATTTTCCGGTTATATTTTTCAGTCTTCAGTCTTCATTCATGTTGAAGTTATTGATAGAATCTCAGAAATAGCATTCTCCTCAGTTGCTTTGTTATGTGGGAACGGTTGTTGGTTGGTTTGGGAAGAAAAGTGTTTCCACATAAATAGGTCCAGCAAATTTGTTCCTGGAGGTACAAATGAGGATGTAGAAAAAGGGATAAGCAGAAAATAGAGGTATTGTGTGTGGTGAACCAGTCAGCAAAAGGATGAGAATTTGATGGTATTGACCCATCATTGTGTGACGACAGAGTCACATAGGTTTTTAACTTGAACTCTTCGCCTACTTCTCTAGTTTAACCATCTGTTTTCTCTTCATTTGCTTTTTGAGTTAACAATCTAAAACTGACAGTTTTGGCGGGAAAATCAGTTTTACTTGTATCAGCAACCACATAGCTGTACCTTTATCCATCATCCAAAAAGGAATCCTGTCCCTTACATTTAATTACTATCTTTTGCCTTGCGTTTCAGTTCATGTACTGTTCGGATGAAATGAGTTCTCAGAAGACCCAAGAGGTTAGGCATCGCACTAAATTCTGCTCTCAAATGTTGTAATATTTGTTCATTTAATGCACAACCCATTAAATCAAAATGACACAAGCACACGAGAAAGAGGTGAGGGAACGGAGGGGATCACTTTAGACTGTGTTTCACTGTGAGGATGCCTTCCGCAAATGCATGTTAATCACAGAATCAAAATAAACACACTTAATTGAACAGTATTCAGATCAATAAAATCATTGACTGAGTACCACTGGTGCTCACTTGAGGTAAACAAGTGATTTAATAGTCTCTACTTCCTTCAGGCCTCTTTGGTGTGGCCATCAATAGCATACTCTTAAATCAGAACTGGCAGTGACCAAAAGGCCCTCGTCAAGCAACCCAGCTTGACCTCTTGAGGTGCATTATTGCTTGATGTCTTGTAAGCCACTTTGGATTTCCTTTCTGTTTGTGTTATAACCGTTGTTATGTAATTTCAAGCTCTTAGGCAAAACATTTGCATGCATACACACACACACACACACACACACAAATCTTTTACTAAAAAGGTTGCTTCCATAAGTTCATGAGTAAAAACTGTCACTTTCAAATATTTGCTATATTCTAATTTAAGCTACTTATAACTTTTACACTTACTGCTTGCATTTGCAGTGTGCGATAATAGAGTAGCATGAACATTAGGAAGTTGAAAGGAAGTAATATGATAAAAGCTCTATACTGACATGGTTGCAGATTTCAGTCTTTCTTGAACGTTGTAGACAGAGCCATGTCTTCATTCCCCAATGGAACACTGAACTTCTCACAGAGAACTTACAAACCTGTGTAACCATCACTTGTGTCTATGTGTCACATATGGACATCATGCTGTAGACTCTATGCTAACACCATGCTGGATAGATGGGAGATGTGCCACACCTCTGTTTTGACACTGGTTGTCAATACAATTGTTCTTTTGAAGGTGTTTTAATTTAAGCATATTTCAGGACACATGAAACTCTAGTGAGCAACTGAATTAACCTAGAGTCTCATAAGGAAAATGTTAAAGTTTCCTAACTGTGGTCCTGGAGAAAGAATCTGTGCAGGCCTAGTGAAATCTGATAAAGGAACTCAAATCTAAGCCTATTTTACCTGATAGGCTAAGACAAGTTACTAAGTAGGGCAGAGTGAGGGTGAGTTTTGTTGGTTTGGTTTTTTTATCTGCAGTAGTTAGGTATCACTAGCTAGTAACGGTCCCATTGTCAACATAGCTGTGCACAGATACTTTTAGGTCTGATCAGAAGTATCAAGACAGATAAATCTAGAGATTTTAATTTCAGTGTTTCCCAGATGTCAGGACTATGATAATTTGGTCTTGGTGTCTCATTTTCTGCAACTCCATTGTGATTTCCCCCATGAAAGACTCAGGACCTTTTTAAAAATGTGGCTGACTGTCTACAGTGAACTCTTTCATTGCTTAAGGATCATAAATTTGAGCATCTATGCTCTTCTTTGACCTTTCTGACCATACCTTGGTCATTATAGATCAATGCTTGTGACAGTCCATGTGATTTAGATTTGGTTTTCTGCTCTGACTTTCTTTGCTGCTAGTGAAGCATAAACTCTATGGGTAGAGTCATTATCCCTAAAGATGTGTATACCACTTAAGGCTCATGTTAGAGTAATTAAGAATCTCTGTATCTCCTGTACATTGCTAAAGGGTTTGTGAGATATAGATGTTCTTGTTTCACTTACTTATTTCTGAACATGAGCCTAGAAATACAGTATGGGGAAATTCTTTCTGATGCCCAATCTACTCTTAGGACTTATGTTTCCCATGTTTAATGATACAGCTGTGGTGATGTGAACTTTCAGGCTCCTTCCAATCTGAAAGCTCTTCTGTCTTCTAGGAAATAACTGTTCATCTTTGAAGTGCAGTCTAAAAATTAGCTCTTTTGGGGTATCAAATTCCCTGTTATATCCTTGAGCCTTGCACATTGACCAGCTCACTGGTGACCTGCATCTTGATTTTCAATAACAGGAGGAAATGGAAAAGATTTATTTTATTTTTAGCACATTATTATGCCAATAATTTCCAAGTATGTATGAAAACACATCATTCTCATTTGTATGGGCCTAGTTTTCTTTTTCTTCCCGTCTTTCTTTTTTTGAGGTGATTGACTTAAAACAACAGCCTTGTACGGGATAGCAGCTGTGTCACAGGACAAGTTTGTGCTCTGTGTTTATATTGTTCTCATTTTAAGGCCCTAAAATAAAAGTGATATTTGGAAAGTTGCTCACCTGTTTTTATCAGCTTTACTTAGTTTTGTAAAATATACGTGGGTACACAGATTCATTTTAACTTTTAAATCTAAAGACAGTGATTTCTTTATGCATACCAAGAGATAACTAAAATTTTTGCTAAATACTATTTCTTTAATACACATGGAGAAGTTATAATTTTGATAAAAGGAATGGTGAAGGAACCAGAGAAACTTTTGTAGATTGAAGTAATGTCAAAGTCTTGAAATAATTTCAAAGTGTAATATCGTGATCACAACATAGTTGATTACTCTTACAGTATGTATGTACTTTTTCTAATAAAAAATGATGGTAAAATGAACAGACCTAGTCTGAGAGGGAAGCATCTCCTGTCTGCAGGAACCTCTGACAACACACTGAGTGCAGCGTTGGGAAAGTCCAACACCACGTTTGCTTCTGTAGCCTTGTCGGTGGTTTATGGGAATGCAGCCTTGCAGGATTCAGTTCTCAGCAAACTTTTCCATCTGGCTACAATCCAAGTTGTGTTGCTGTTTAATGTATAAATTCCTTTAAAATGTAAACCTAAACAAAACAAACCAACAAAAAACTCTTTCTGTTTTATGGTAGAAAATCCTAAGCAGATAGTTAAATTAAGACCCTCCCACAATCACAGTTTTCAAAACTTCAGCTTCTTGAAGTCCTTGTTTTTTATTTTTTTATTACTTGCATTTAAAAGTATAGTGAAAAATATCTTGAGATACTGTGGATAGTTATTTTACTTTGGATAGGAAATCTCTGTCCCAAACATGTAAAATAAGGATTGGTTTAAAAATCATTTCTGTAAGAATTCAGAAATAACCATTTCTCATCAGGTATGAGAAAATGAAAACTCTTTACATGTGAAGATATAGAGTTTAAGAGAAAAACCAATATTAATAAAATACACTTAAGAAAGCCACATAGACTCTGGTGAATGTCATCTGTCACAGTCCTTTCACCTGTACTGGGCCTCGGCATGGGCAGCATCTTAACTAATGGCCAGGACCAGACCATAGGACTCTGACAGCTAACTCAAGTTAGGGTATTTGTAAGCCTGTCACTTTTCCCAAGTATGACCCATTTAAGCACAAAACCTCACCACATTACATTTTCTTTTCTACAAAGTGTTTAAAACAACAAGCAAAGAATACTTCTCCCATGTGCTATGTATTTGTAGAGTTTGTGTTTTTCTTGCAATTCACTTTTTTTTTTCAGAGAAAAATGATAACTGAACTGATGGCAACTTCTGAGACCAAGACTAACAAAATTTTCAGCATCTGGCAAATTCCTTCCTACCATTTAGTTCTCTAGAGATATCAGCATGAACAATGCATAACTGTAAACACCACAGAGAAAAAGAAGGCCTATTTTATTAAACCTAAAGTCTTTGGTTAAGATCATGCTTCACATAATGTGAATATACTCTGTTGGTTTCCAAATGCCCATCATGCATCTCTGCCTTGACTCTTCTCTTCGTGTTTAGTACTTCACATGGTGTTTAACAAAGTAGTGGATACTGACAAAATGAAGAAAAAAATGTCCAGTATCTACAACTCCTTTTCGTAATAAGAGACCACTTTTATTCAGGGTGCTGTACTTGGCTTATTTACCTATTTTTCTGTACATCTCTCTGGTCTGTAATTCAAAGTTGACATGATATTTTATAGCTTGCTTCATGAATCCACACCTCTATTTTACCTTTTTTTTTTCTGTTAGAAAGACATCTACCCTTTTGCTTCATATATCTACGGTCTGTCGTTTTGTTTGTTTGTTTGTTTGTTTCTACCTAGTGACCAGACTTTGGAATTTTGCATTTAGCATCTTTCATTAATTATATCATTTCTTTTTTAAAAATTTCATTTTAATTGCTCTAAGCTCAGAGCATTATAACAACTTCCACTCCAGGTTTACCATGTCCTTTATACGGCTCTCTACTTTCTATAATAATATCGTTTTAAAGATTTTAATCCACTGTCTTATTTATTCAAATACCTTTGCATGAACATGGCAGCGGTTCTCCATTTCAACTTGCATTGAAGTTAATTTATGGGCTTTGAAACAACTATTAGCTTTTAATGACGATCTACTTCTATATCAGAATGCAAGTTGACAAATGGCTGCCTTTTTCTTTTTTCATCCAGATTAAAAAATAACTTAGCAAAACAAACTGAAATTAGTACTAAAAGAGAACTTTGTAGGAACTACTTCATTCCAGAGAGCCACACTTTTTAAAAGGAAAAGATGCCAGTTGAAGACTATTGTGTTCTACTATAGGCTTGCCTGCCACCCCTGTGTGACATAACCATTTCTGTTACATATGAATTTCTTAACTTTAAAGTGGATTTTTCATTAAGTACTCATTTGCAGTCCGTTATTCTGGCTGTGTGATATTAAATTGGAATTATAGAAGAGTATAGTCAACTCTTTTTAAATTTGTAGATGAAAATATTTTTTCCAAGTAAGACTAAGTACTTGTCCAAGATCAAAATTTCTTGTTTCCTTAAATGTGGGAAATCTACCAATGCTTATTAACTCATTTTCTTGGGGGAAAATCTCAGCATGTTAGGTAGCATTCAGTGTCTAAGGCATTCTGAGTTACCTGTTCTTTATAAAAAACAGAGTGGGAAGTCACTATTCCATTACACCTGGGAAGAACATCTGAACCCATTTTTATGTGGCCTAACATCCTAGAATGAAAAGCAGAAAGAAACTGATTTCAAAATTTTATAATACTTGTTATATAGATAAATGAGATGAATAAAATATATTATAGTATAAAATTATTTTCCATTTTTTACTCAAATACATGTGGTTTATCTTATTATAGGTGTTTTGGGGATAGAGTCGGATTTATTGAGCTAAGTTAATTGCTAATTCAGTACAAATAAAATAATGTAAGATATTGCCAGTGTCTTCAGATGTTTTGATAGATGGTTAATTATACTGCATGAGGCTGATTGCATTCTAAGACTATACAGTCTCTCTGCACAGAGTCAGTGGCATATGTATTTTTAAGCTATGTCATATATCTGGAAGCGCATTAATTCTAGTTCAGATTTTCTCACCAAACTGATAATGTGTCATTAATTCAGATAAGGAAAAAAATACCCTCTGTGTTTTGCCTTATGTGTAAAATTCTGTAAGAGCAGACTTCACATTCCTCTGCTGTTAGTCTGTGCTGTGCTCCATGAGGGTAATCTGTTAGTGATTAGCCAGGATCTCAGATGCTTGTGGTTATCTGAAAGGCTTCCCAGGGGATAGCTCCCATCCAAGGAGAGTTTCTGAATTCATGTCTAGTATGGATGCTGTAAAACCACACCAACTTCATATAAGAACTTACTCTGGCTTTGTGAGTGTCCGTTGATACTGTTAGAGTCCTAACTTTCCCATCAAAAGAACATGGTCTAAGCAGTGTTGAGATGCTGGATCCAGTCATCTTCAGCTTGAGTAGAGGAATGGGTGAGTAAAAGAATTCACACCATAACCCCAGAATAACCATATAAAGAAGTAGGATGTACCTTTCTAAGTACAGACGGGAGGGAGTTCCCCACTGCTAGCTTCTCCCTCCTGCTGCTGAGCCTCATCCTTTGACATGTTCTACTTTGCTATTTGTTAGCCCAATATTCAAAATGTACTGTAGACTTTAAGAAACATTTTGATTGTACTTTCCTATTACCTGTAGTTCTCAGTAAATTTTTGCCGAATATGGACACGAACATGTGAAATGCCCGATGGCAGAGCTGAAACTCAAACCCAGATCGAATCTAAACACCATCGTTTTCCCTTTGGCCTAGGGGACTCATCTAACCATTTTTGAACATTCTTTGAAAATGACAATAAGCATGACAAAATAAAGCTTCATCTTTCAAAGGCACTGTATATTGTCTCTTTTTATATTAGTAATTTCTTATTTTGTCTACAAAAGACCTCTTAGAGGCTTCTGGAAAACATAGAAATCTAGTTTCTTAACTCACATGGAGTGAGGGCTATAGAATTGTATTCCCTGCTTACTACCCAGATAAATATTTTTGTCTACTTCTTACTTCTGTGTTATTTTTTAGCACAGTTACTGTCTCAGTAATATTAATTAGAAGACAACATCACCAGACATATTCTTTTGCTCATATTCCTATGAAAAGAAGATGACAATTGAGGATGTATTTACACCAGAACAGAAATATATTAGATTTAAATGCCAGCAAAGAATACAGTCAAATTGTAAGCAATCCCTACTTTCTCTTGAGCTTACTCATAGACATCCATAATTAATATAATTAGTACAGCCATTCAGAGTCCCTTTGGGCATGGTGTTCTTGGCAGTTCATCAAAAGCAGAAGGTGTGGGCAAATTAAAATGTATTTGCTATCCCTATGTCAGTCTCTGATGGAAGTAAGGGGAACCTTAGCAGAGAAAGTTATTTCCTTTCTTACTTAACCTGTAGCTTTTTTTAGTAATAATTGTAAGAGAGAGACGTAGCTGTAAAGATGAAACAAAAAAAGTAATTTGCCAGAAGTCAATAATTCTGTTCCTTTTCCGTACCATCACTCTCTTTCCACTCCATTCTTATTGGGACTGTGATTTAGAGAAGAAGGCACTTAGTCTGCTTTGTGACTGTAAGACACTCTTTCTGCTACCATGGCCACGCCCATATCTGATTTGTGAAGATTGGTTGGGCCAGTTATGACAATAGAATGCTAACTTGGATCTATTTCTGAGCAACATTCAGGGCTTTTCCCCCTATATAGAACAGTGTGTGTGTGTGTGTGTGTGTGTGTTCCTGTAAAAATTGTAGCTCTCCAGAAAAGGGTTCTGAACCTCAGTGGTGGCCTCCCTGAAGTCCATGGAATGACATTGAAATCCAGTTTGAATATTTGATGATGGCTTGACAATTTGGACAATGACAGTTTGGTTGACTCAGAAATAGTTCACTGTGTGCACCATAGCTCTAAATTATGTTAATTTTTAATTTAGCAATTATGTGAATGAAAGTCATATATGTCTATCATTTTTATTTATTTGAGGATATGGGATTGCAAAGGATCTTTTGGTGACTACAGTTCTAACTGGTTGTAGCATGTTTCCTGCTTCTTTTAGGGATCTTGGTCTCTTCTCAGTTCTCTGCCACTGGTGCTCCATATTTTGTCCTAGAACAGAACAGTTATTTTTTTCTTTTCTTTTCTTTTCTTTTCAAGACAGGGTTTCTCTGTGGCTTTGGAGCCTGTCCTGGAACTTGATCTGTAGAACAGGCTGGCCTCAAACTCACAGAGATCCACCTGTCTCTGCCTCCCAAGTGCTGGGATTAAAGGCATGCGCCACCACTGCCCAGGAAGAACAGTTTGTTTTTCTTTACGTGAAATTATTTTATTTTTTAAATTGGTTACTAAGATGCCAGAATGATAGGAATATGATTTGGATTCTTGATTCTGTTCCTTGTATTCTGAAAAAAAATTTTAATCTTCCCAATATTGCTTTTACAAATTGTGATTTTTGTAATTAATATAAGAATTAAAGCAGATTGTTACACATAATCCTCAGATAAGAAGTGTGAACAGTTGTTCTTAGGAACATATTTGTTTGCTACATCCTATGCTATACTTTCTTGGTTGTTTTCCTTGTATTTGTTTTATTTTATTAAATAACTAGTAAGTGTATTTATTTCTTGGGTATCACTGTGATGTTTTCATACATGTACATATTTTGTAATAGTCTACTTGGTAAATTAACAATCTCATACATTTGTCAGAGCTTTGTGTTGACAATATTCAACATTCTTTTGTTCTCTCTCACTCTCTTTTTGTTTTGTTTTGTTTTGAGGGACTTAGGGTAACACTTGGAATATAGCCCACGACCTCATTAATGTTAAGTACACACTATCCCCTTGAACCACGCATCTGAACGTCTTTTCTTCTGTCTCTTCGAGATGCACAATGCGCTGTCATTATCCTTAGCCACCCTACTGTGCAGTAGAGTACTTCTGGAAAATTCCTAGGAAGAGAGTTTATTGGTTATGCACATGGTTTAACACATGCTGCAAATTTCTGCCAAGATGGGTTGATTTGTTTACATTATAAGATCAATACTAAAGAACATCCCTACCCTGCCCTTCAGTTATTCCAGCAATAAGCGAATATTTCTATTATTTTTAGTTTGTTGTTCCTTATTAATAATGAGATCAAACTTTGTATTCATTAGTAAATTGTATATTTGTGGATTTACATAGTTTTGATTGAAACATTTATCTTGTATAAATGGTTTAGAACTTTTTATACCTAGTTTGTATGAGATGTAAATTTTGTGCTATTTTTGATGCAGTAATGTTTTGATTGTTACCTATACAAATCATCAACCCTTTTCCATATCTATCTTTTAGATTATAAATTTGCAGGAATATTTTTCTACTATTCCCATGCCTTCAGGGTGTCATAGATAGTGTAAATATTGGCTAAACATTAGTATATCTAATATGTTGTAGAAAACTAGGAACTTTATGTATTAAAAATTAAGCCTAGTATTTGATGATTTATGTTCTATAATTATCTGAAAGATTGGATATCCTTTTATGGAACATGGTATTACTGAAACTGCTTGATGAGAATTTATAAAACGATGTCATTATTTTGAAGTCATCTATTCTTTTGTATTACTAGTTGTACTTGTATTTTAGGCCTTATTATTGAACCTTTGTGACTGTGAACAGCATCAGCTATTGACTACCAGACTGACTACATCCCAGACAGTCAGAGTTAGGTCAGTACTGGTATGATGATCATGCATGGTAAACTAGTACTGTGGGCTAGGTCACTCCCCTCCCTTTGTCATTGCAATTGCACGCTCCTTGACTGGTGATGTCACCATCAGCTTTCTCATTGGAGTTCCATGCTGTTTTTCTCTCTTAAGCAAGGCTAGGAGAAATCAATTTGTTTCAATGAAAGCTTAATTTTTTTTGTGAGAATCCATTGAGATGCAATTGTTTCTAGTGTTCCTTGAGTTCATTATCTCTTGAAGAGCATCATATAAGGACGTTGTTGAATCATTTTCATCTTGGCTTAATATACAGTATAGTTATCATTTCTGCTCTTTTTTCAGGATTAAAAGATATTGTTTGTGTGTGTGTGTGTGTGTGTGTGTGTGTGTGTGTGTGTGTGTTTGTGCATATGCCAAGTATTTGCCAGTGACGACAGAGGCCAGGAGGGAGTGTCAGATCCCCTAACGCTAGAGTTACAGTCAATTGTGACCCATCCAACCTAGGGACTGGAAACTGAATTTGGGTCCTTTGGAAGAATAACAAGCATTCTTAACAGTTAAGCCATCTCTCTAAAACCCTCTCCTGCTGTTCTGAGACAATGTCTCACATAACTCAAGCTAGCCTTGTACTTGTATTTAGGGAAGCTGTTCTGGAACTTCTGACTTTTGATCATCCTGCCTCCACCTTCTGAGTGATGGAATTGCAGGCCCATGCCACCATGTCTGCTAGCCTGCCTCTTTTTATGTAGTGCTGGAGATTGAGCTCAGGACTTCTTGCTTACTAGGCAATCACACTACAGAGTTGCACTCCCAGCTCATTTTCTCTCTTTATTTCCATCATTATTTATTCATTCCACATTGTATTATGTATTTATTATGGCCTCCTACTACTGAGCAATTTCACTTGTTGAAATGTAAAGCGTTATGTGTTGTCACCTGTGTTCAACACATATAATATTTTTTTGTTCTGTAATGCATGTCTGATTTCAGGAGTAAGAAACAGGAAGGATAGATGGGATAGGGGTGTGAAAATATAGATCTCATGCACTGTATTAGCAACATGCCTCTTGTTATTTATATGCTTTGTAAAAACATTTTTTTCTAATTTAAGTTAATATACTTGCTGTGGATATCGCTCTGTATCAATAAAGCACTGATTGGCCGGTAGCCAGACAGGAAGTATAGGCGGGACTAACAGAGAAGAGAGGAGAAGGAACAGGAAGGTGAGAGGGGGAGACTGGCTGGAGCCGCCGAGAGGAAAAGAAAGATGTAAAGTACCGGTAAGCCACAAGCCACGTGGCAAAGTAGAGATTAATAGAAATGGGCTAAATATAAGAATAAGAGCTAGACAATGATAGGCCTGAGCCAATGGCCAAGCAGTTTAAATAATGTAAGCGTCTGTGTGTTCATTTTATGAATGGGTTCGGTCAGGGAACCAGGGACTGGCGGGACTTGGGAGCTGGAGACTGGCGGGACTTGGGAGCTGGAGAGAAGCTCTCCAGCAACATATACTGTTTTCAATTTTTCAAATAATTAAATTGCCAAATTCAAACTACTTCCCTGATATTATCACTCCTATGCTCCTGACAAACATCAATTTTTGAGTAGATGCTGATGTGGTATTTTTTTTTGTTCCCTATTATTTACAAAATACAGCAAGCTCAGATCCTGATTTATTATTCAGCTATGTAACTATACAGATCTTTATTGCATGCATATTTATGAACCTGTTTTTTCTTTTTCACCTCACAAATGTGGTTCTCTTGTATCTATTGTGAAGAAAAGCCATATGAAAATTACTAAAATTTTAAAAAGGTTATTATGTCTGTTGTATATTCCAAAATTAATATCATATCTTCTTTTGCACTTACTAAATTGACCACAGAATGGCTTATTTTTCCAATAATGGTGGAAGAATTTGCCACGATATATCCATGTCTAGTCAATACACATAATGGCCAACTCTTAATTCAGGAACCTGAATGGCTGTCAGGCAGGGTTTTCCAGGCAGTAATTTATTCATCCTGGAAACTTATGACGTGATATTAGACACAAGGCACCAAGCTGGGCACTCACAGTACAGCATACAGAGAACTCTGTTTCAAGACCTATAGTAGAAGGTAGGCAAGAAGCATGGCATGTTTTAGGGACATATGACCGCTGTGGAGGTGATGCCAGTGTCCAAGAAGAAAGTCAGGAAATGTGTGGCTGCTAGCATGGAGGCATCTAGGAGTTTGGCTGGACCACTGAGACTAATATCATCCTGAGATGGAGGTCTGCAAAGATGACTTCCCCATGACAGATTTTACCTGTGCAGATAGGGCTTTATTCTGAGTGTTATTGGCAGTTATGAAGCTTTTGACAGGCAGTGAGGAGATGATATCAGACTGGAGAGCTCTTTTGCTGCTCAAGTGTGTTCCCAAGTGAGTCCTATTGTACATTCTGCTCTTCCACATCCCAGCCTCTCGCCATGATTGCTGGATAAGGAAGGAACTTCAGAAGGTAAATGCTTTGCTACAACTCATAGAACTAATTGATCAGTTTACCAACATCTTGATTCAGAGAGAAAGTAGCATTATCTGGAACTCCTGCCCGAAACAGACAGGCCACAAGGATCCCAGGACAGTAGGGACATTAAAGGCCAGAGCCATGGTTAGAACACTAAAAATACATCCTCCAAATGAGGGGCTTCTTAGTGTAGCAAGAGACATCTCTATTAAGATAGCCCTGAGGCGATGGTAACTGTAGGTCAATGACTTTCCTACATGTAGTTAGAGAAGTTATGTCATCTCAGATTCTGTTCTCACAGACTTGAGTTTTCTTTTATTATCATAGTCAAAAGACATAGCTTTTCATGGAGTAGCATTCATTAATTTAAAATAAATATATTGTGCCCCTGTTATGAGCCAGAAACTATAGTAAGTAGCAAAGATGCAAAGGCAGGGACTGGAGCTCTTAGAAGAAACAGGTAGTCAGTTAGCAAGTTACAGCATGACTCTGTGATTGGAGAAACAGGCACTAACATGCTTGGGGGGTGGTGTGAAGGACAGGGAAGTTGGCTGAGCTTTGAGGGGACTGCAGTGACACTACTTTCAAAGTCACTCTTGCAAATTGTCTGGAAGATGACCAGGAAAGAGGTTATTTCCAGGGAGAGACACACAAACAGAACATCCAAATGATTTCTAAATATTTTTAAAAGTCTCAATTTCAAGTTGAGGGGAGTTCATTCCCCTGGCCTATGATTGGCTTTTTAGGTAAATGTCATCGTGAGTTCAAGCTTGTTAACTTCTGCGTGTGGCAGTGTCTGGGCCGCCATCTGTGGCTCTTTCACTGGTTTCTCATGTTCAATATTTACCTTCCCCAATCCTCCTCCAGGATTTAATGAGAAATACAGTTAGCATGCGTTTTTAATATACATTTTTAAAAAAATTTATTGGCATCAGATCCCCTGGAATTGGACTTACAGACAGTTGAGCTGTCATGTGGGTGCTGGGAATTGAACCCAGGTCCTCCGGAAGAGCATTCAGTGCTCTTAACCTTTAAGAGCCATCTCTCCAGCCCCCTTAATATACATTTTTAAAAACTCCATTTTTCAATTGTATAAGGCTGATGTGTGGTTCAGTATTTTCCACAAAATAAAATTAGTATGTCATGAACAACTTTTATCTAGATATTTACATGGAGAAAAATAGTTGCCCCAGTTTGATAAAAACTCTCTATTCAAACTTTAACCCCTAACCTGGTACGGGTTTATTTATACTTTCTCCACTGTAGATGCCATTCCTATGGTTTTAAGCTAAATTACTGTGTTGAACAGAAGAGTTAAAGTAGGTAACACATGGCTTTATAATAAAAGTGAAAAGGATAAAAAGTTCTCCTACTTGATATTTGATTTAAAAATACTGCTGGTCTTTATCACTCCTTTTGTTTCCCTTTACCTAAGTGTTCTATTTATTAAGCGAAACTTCTTGCTGGTAGGTTGGGCTGAATCTCAGCTTTTTACTTTCTCAGTAGTAGTATTGTGATCTACACTATCACGCTAGTGAGGTCTTGGTGATGAACCATCAACAAAATGCTCTGCCCCTCAGCCAGGGAGCTGGGTGATTGCCAAACAGTAGTCCAGTATAATTAACTATCAAAGATGTGAACACTCCATTATTCTGAGAGGGGGACTGCAGCCATCGGGAGAAGCAGAAAAGTTGATTGATCCTCTGATCTGGCTTATTCTGGTTTGGTGAATAGTTCAATTGTATTATAACATTTAGACATTTTGCTTCTTCAGTCGTCTTGGGTTCTGATTCAATTGATTTTAGTTAGCTCCAAGAAGAAAATAGAAAAGGTCTTGCCTACTCTTTTCTAAAATAATAAATGCATAGTTTATTATAGACTTCAACTTTTTGGTAGAATGAAATGGAATATAAAGAAATAGTTAAATATTCTCCATGAGAGAATTTGAAAATACCATATTACATCGAAATTATGTCAATAATCATTTGTCTAGATAAGCTGCCTTAAGCATGTGTGTCAAACTATCTTTAGTGACAGATCATAATAATGTTACTCAAAACCTTTAAAATATGTTTTTTTCAACTACTCAATCACTTACCAGTATAAGAATCTGAAAATCATATAAATTCTCTTCTTATATTCTAGAATACACACTGAGATCATTAGATAAGAAACACTGCCTACTTATGTTCATTGTTTCTTAGTGTTTCTCCCAAGTTTTTTGTTTGTGTGTGTGAATGTGTGTGTGTGTGTGTGTGTGTGTGTGTGTGTG
>CABHPH010102485.1:0-10821 GCA_902168325.1 Peromyscus nudipes
AATTGAGGAGCCCAAGGTGGGTGCTTTTATTTGTTCTAAGTGTTTCTGGGTGCCCACTTTTTTGTGTATTTTTAATGTGTATGGGTGTTTTGCACTCGTGTAGGCCTGTAAACCCTGTGCATGCAGTGCCCTCAGAAGCCAGAGGAGGGCAGACCTGGAGGTAAAAAAATTTGTGAGACACCTTTTGAGTACTTGGAATCGAACCTGTGCCCTCTGGAAGAGCAGCCAGTGCTCTGGACGGCTGAGCCATCTCCACCCCCAAGTGCCCAGTTTTTAACAGAAAAACCCAGTGCATAAGCTTCCTATCCAGGAGACAAACAGACAATCCCAAATACATATCCCATTACTTGTTGGGAAGGAAAAGGTACCAAACACGAGATGCTCCGTAAGTTCTCTTAAGTAACTATCCTGACTTTTACATAAATGCACATCCCTTTTTAACAAATGTGCCGACTGATTTCAGTGGAAATACCTTGCAGTCTTATCGTTGTTATTCCACCCTCTCATCGAGTTTCTTACCAACACAACTGTTAGAATGCGCCTTCTACATACACCATGGTTTTCACAAACCTGAATGCTGCCTGCTACAGAGGGGCTCCTCTGAAGTTAATGAATGTTTAGGATTTTGTTTCGATGGCACTGACTGTGGATAGTAACTACAAATACAAAATCTAAATGTTAAATATAAACTTACCCCCATCTTCTGTTCCCTTTGTTCCTAGGAATATTAATATAGCATAGTATAGGCACCAGGTGGACGGGGCACTTGAGAACTATTGTTAGCTCTCACCTACTCATCCTTCAGTTACCATTCCTTCAGAGCAGGTGTACTGCTTCCCCAGACTTGATTTTTATCTCACTGATTACACACTTCAATGGAACCCTGAATTTCTCCCATGGTAAATGCCGCTTCTCAAAATTAAATTCTTCCTATGTGTGGTCATTGTTTAATGTGTGCCTCCTTCACTAGGCTCTATTCTGAGGCAGAAATCGTGTCTGACCTCATCCCTTCCTTATCCAGCACGAGTCACCCACCAGGCACATGTAGGTCAGCAGTGATTAGTATGTAGTGATTTTGGTTTGTAGCTGGCACTTGATAGTCTACATGACTGTTCCTATCATATTCATACAGTTGCCATCATAAACTGGCTCGTGTGGTTTTGTGGTCATTTAAATCTGTGTGGTTTTTCTTTTAAGGTGACAATTGATTTGCAAGTTACCATGCCTCACAGCTACCCATACGTGGCTTTGCAGCTGTTTGGACGGTCACCTGAGCTTGACAGACAACAGCAGCTTCTTCTCAACCAAGGTCTCACTGCTTATCTAGGGACTTTCGATCCGGGTGAGCTGTGTGTCTGTGCAGCAATCCAGTGGCTGCAGGACAACAGCGCATCCTACTTCCTCAACAGAAAGCTGTCGGATGAGCCATCCATACAGGCAAAGCCAGTCAAGAACACATTCCTCAGAATGTGGATCTACAGCCACCACATATATCAGCAGGACCTCAGGAAAAAGATTTTGGAAGTGGGGAAAAGATTAGATGTGACTGGATTTTGCATGACAGGAAAGCCTGGTATAATCTGTGTGGAGGGCTTCAAGGATCACTGTGAGGAATTCTGGCACACAATCAGATACCCCAACTGGAAACACATTTCCTGCAAGCACGCTGAGAGCGTGGAGACGGAAGGGAGCGGTGAAGACTTGCGCCTCTTCCATTCCTTCGAAGAGTTACTCCTTGAGGCCCACGGTGACTACGGACTGAGGAATGACTATCACATGAACCTGGGCCAGTTCCTAGAGTTTCTCCGAAAACACAAAAGTGAGCATGTTTTTCAGATACTATTTGGTATTGAAAGCAAAAGTTCAGAGTCCTAGGACTCTATTAAAATATCTATGCTTGTAATTGTACTAAGTATTTATGTTAATAAAACCAAAATAAAAAGGCCAATGACTATATAGAATTCTGGGTGGAAAACCTGGCTCTAAAATTTTCTGACTGCTAACGAAGCAAACAGGCCTTTTAACTTTCTATTAGTCTAACTGTGATGTTTCCAGGTTGCTGTGTAAGGTCACACTTGGTTATCATTTCATTATAAATTAATAAAACAGTATATTTAACCAGAGAAACTTGGCTCAACAAGTCCAAAGCCAGGATCAGAAGGCAAGAGCACTGGCTGCTCTTCCAGAGGACACACACACACACAAGCAGCTTACTGCCATGTGTAACTGCAGTTCCAGTGGATCCCACACCCTCTGGCCGCCTCGGGCACTGAACTCACATGTGGTGCATAGACATGTACAGGAAAACCCATACCCACACACACAAATAAATGAATAAATGAAGTCCCAAGCCCCACAATTAATGTCAAAAACCAGACTGCAGATCTAGATTCATAAATATGAGACATATCTCAGTTTCATAACACCAGCACATAGATGGCCCACCAGCTCATCACTGGAAATGAATTCTAAATCACAGATAAACTGAGAATAAAGAGCACTTGTTTGGTACATTTCTTGCTTTAAAACCCCTATCTCAAGAGTTTTAGTAAAACTAGATTCTAACAGCAACAGTGGATCACTGTAAAGTCTCAGGAGTTGCCCACCTTCATATGCGCATACACAGATAAACACATTAAAAGTCTTTAAAAAAAAAAAAATGAAGGTAACAGCTCTTCTTCCCCTGACTACCATTTGGTTAAAAATACCACTGGCAATGGTAGAAATATTCTTAGTCTTATTCACAAAAAGCATGTGGCTTTTTTCTACCCCACAGTTCTTAGCTAGAAAACATTCCCTGGGGTTTTCCAACCACTGCCCGCGCACAAGTATGCACTTTGAAACATAGCAAGAGAAAGCTGAGGATCACTGAGGAGGATTACTATCAGTAAATCTAAAGAATAGTTATATCCTGAAGGGCATCGTTTGGCTCCCAAACCCAGGTTTTATGCAGAATCCTGATCTGTCACAGAAACCAAAGCCATTATCTTACCTTCATTAGACCCATGTGGAAAAGCTCATTTCACTGCAGCAAACTGTCACCTAAGAGACCCCTCCCTGTCACGTCCAGTCAAAGCTGGAGGCATCTGGATCAATCCATAAATGGGATTAAGCAATGTGCACAAATTTTTCTCAAGTCCATCAAATAGCCAAATATGGTGGTACAGGTCTATAATCCCAGCCTATGGAAGACATAGGCCGAGATGGAAGGATTCAAATTTGAGGCCAGCCTGAGCTACATGGCCAAACACTGTCAAAAGAGTCCACCAAATACCAAGGGCCCTCTTTTCTAGACAGAGGAACAAGGTACACAATTGTCCTTCACTATGAACTAGACCTCCTTACTGTCCCCGAGTGTACCAGGTTGTTGTGTTTTCAGGGGATCTATTTTTCCCACTCTGGCAATGCTGTATCTTATACCAGGCATCCAGAGAACTAATGATTCCGGTATTTGAGGTCCCGTCAGCACATCATCGTCAGGAATGAGACCACTGCTGTCCAATGGTGAGATGGTAAAGGTCCAGTATGGAATGATGTCCTGATACAGTCAGGGTTAATGTGGCCCTGGAAGTAGACGATCTATCTGTACTGCTTACTGAGATAAGGCAAACTGACCCAGCTGTTCTCTCCTACTGCAATAAGGGGCAGACACACTGGCTAAATTAATGGCCACCTACTGATTAGCTAAATGTTCACGAACATACTGTCATTCTGAGAGACCCATCTGCCTCCTTCATATGCCAATGATTGTGCTGAATGAAGATCTAAGAATAATATCCTTGTTTCCTTTAAAGCATGCATACCTTGAATCCTAGCACTAGGGAGACAGAGGTAGGTTGACCTCTGTCAGTTTGAGGCCAGCCTGGTCTATAAAACAAGTTCCAGAAGAGCCAAAGCTATTAACACAGAGAAACCTTGTCTCGGGTGGGGGCAAGGGAGGGGGAGCTGGAATCTATCTCTGCAGATCTCTTGGTACCTTGTATTTATTTATGGATCAGAGATCCAGTGTGGGACTATTGTTACGGAACACAAAGATTTCCATTCCTAAATGATAACGCATAAAATTTTGTGTTTAAAAATAATTTAAGGCGATTAGAGGGTAGGCTCAGTGATTGAGAGTATATATTACTCTTCCAGAAGACCCAAGTTTGGTTCCCAGCACCCACACATTAGATGGTTTACAACTGCATATGACTGCAGCTCCTGGGGATCGCAAACTCTCTTCTGGCTTCAGCAGGCATCTGTACTCACATGCACATACCTACACACATACACGTACACAAAATTTAACAATAAAATAAGTCTAACAAAATTAAAATACAAAGTAATTTAAAAACTAACTTCTTGTTGGAAAAATAATCAGAGGGCAGGTACGTCAGTACTGTCCAACAGAACCCAGTGATGTCAGAGACCCCAGAGCCCATACTAAGAGCACTGGTCACTAAGTGACTACAGCCTAGTCACTGCACATCTGCAGCACACTGTCCTAGTGAATGCAAGCCTGAAAAAATATTCTGGAAGCATATTTGAAACAGTGCTACCTGGTTCATCTTACAGGTTGTTAATTCTTGAGTGTTTGTGTCCCTGGCCCCTCCCACCCACCCCACCCCACCCCACCCCAAAGGTCCTGGTGCTAAAGGCTTAGTTGTAAGCTGATGGCTATATTGATAGGTGATTGGATCATAAGAATGTTAGATTTCATCAGAGGACTAATCCATGTATTAATCTGTATTGACTGGGCTGTTAATGAAGTGGTTAATTGGGGATGTGCCCCTTTGACTGTTTCTGAAATAGGAACTCATTATGCGGCTCAGGCTATCCTTGAACTCAGATTGCTGATAACTGGGACATGATGCCTTTGAAGAACGTATCTTGTCCTCAAACCTTCCCTCTGTCTGCTTTCTGACCTGCAGGGGATGAGCAGTCTCCTCCTTCTCACCGATTCTCCTGCAATCACAGGGTTCTCTCTCACCACAGTGATGGAAGCAGTCCATTGGCCCTGGGCTGACTCCCCTGAAACTGTAAACCAAGTAATTATTTCCCCTTTGATTTGCTTCCAAATTTTGTCACAGTGATTAAAGTAGACTAACAAGAGAGACTTTCCTATCTCTGTGTGACACTTCTGGGGTCCACTGCTATTGTCCATGTCAAGGAGTTCCTGTGGGTTTCCCGTAGTTACGGTCCTATGCTGGGCTGTGGTCAGCTGGAAAGTACTCCCGAAGCAGCCATTTTTCTCAGGAAGCAGCCTCGCGGTCTGGTTAACTTTCAAACATCAATTCAGGGCCTGCAAAACTTCCTACAGGCCAAACTGGTCTCACTGCCCTGGGCCAGCTTGTATTGGTAACTATTTCCACCTGTCTCCCGCTGACTGCTGCAAAATGCTGATGTGCAGTCATTTGGGGTTTGTTTTTGGGGTTTTGTGTTTGTTTGTCCTGGCAGTGTTGGCAGGGGACTGCAGCCAGGACCTTGTACACCCTACCGTCGAGTTACAACCCCAGCCCCATTTGGGCAATTCCTAATGGCCACCCTTTCAGGTTATTGATCTTTCTTCTACTAGATGATGTTAAGCCTCCAATGAATTCTTAGATGTTTTTCTTTTTTAAACGATACCTTCATTTCTTTCTTAAGGATTTCACACAAAATAGTGTTTTCACATTCCCTCCCCTCCCCCAAACCCTCCTACACTCACACCACTTCTCTACCCATCCAAACCTCCTGAGTCCCATGGTTGCTGCCCAAAGACTCCTGGGTGTGGAGCCTGCTCTGGAGAGTGGCCCACCTCCCGGGGTCACACCATTGAAGAAAACTCTCTCCCTCTCTCAGGATCTTCCACTGCCAACGGGTCCTCCACTAGGGTGGGACTCCATAACCACCTTCTCCATTCACGCTAGCATTTTGTCTGCCCTGAGCCGTTTAATTCGTTATACTGTGTTTATGATGAAACCTGTTTTTGTTTTTCTCCTGAATTTTAATCACATTATTATAATAGTTATTTTCAAAGCCTTGTGATATGATAACATAAGGCAGATACATCAATCTATGCCAAGTTTCCCCTTCTCATTAAGGATCATACCTTTATGCTTTTCTCTGTATAATTTTTCTTTGTAGTTGTACACTGAAGATTTTTTCCCAAAGAGAATGGAGTATTTTTCTTCTAAACATGAGTACTTCACGTCATTTCTTATGGAGTTGGGGTGGGAGGTTGTGAAATTTAAGTGGGATTTACACTGGGTCGGGGTTGGGTTACAACTTTAGCTGGTCCAGGCACTGCTTATAAAAGCAGGGTTTGTCTTGCGTGTGACTGAAGTGGCCTTTTCCCCGCATATACTAGAATGCATTTACTCACTTCCTTAGAAACACTAACAAAAACTGGGTTTGAGGCAAAGTCAAGGCTACATGTCCATCTTATCTGTTTCCTCTTGCAGCCCTGGGCCAAAAAAAAAAAAAAAAAAAAAAAAGACAGCATGCTTCTGTGCTGCAGCCGTGCGGCTGAGTGCCAGCCAGCACAATGCAGAGAGAAGTCCCCGCACATTAATGCTCCATGTTTTCTTGTCCTTTCGGTGACTCTGGCAGCACTACAAAATGAAATGGCTCTCTCTCCCGAGAGCAGTAAGTGGAAGGTAGCAGACCGCTTTTATAGTGTCAGCCTTGCAATTAGCACAGCCTCACCCACACAGGATAGCTTTGTATTAAGGCACCCCAAAGAAGAGTCTAGTCTCAGGCTGGGCAGCTGACGCAACCGGAAGGAGGTTCCTGAGCAAAGGTCAGCCTGGGGCTGTGGGAACTGACTGATCAGGGTCACGTGGGAAGTACTGCCTTGGAAATATCTGGTATCAACCCAACCAAACACCTCAATAATTTTTATATTAATTATACTTTGAACTAATGTTTAGATGTATTGGTTTAATATAATATTGTTAACATGAATTCCCACTCTTTATGAAACTGCTGGGAAACTGAGGCACACACTTGCGGCAATTCTGTCTAGACTGCAGTAGACTAGGGAAAGGAGAGAGAACACAAGGACAGGCAAACGTGGACTCAGCAGAGCCCGCCTCCTTTGCTTAGAGCTCTGTGGGCTTGACAAGCGACTTCAGCTGTCAACCTCATGAGGAAACCACAGGGTACCATGGATGGGATGAAATCATGTAACTGTCTAACGCCTGCTTCACCATTGTTCCTAGGAACAGGGAGAGGTCACTTCAGTACCCAGCTCGTGTGCTCACTTCATAGTAAATGAAGTTCATACGGGAACAAGCAGTTATTAGAGCATTTTAAAACTTCATATTACCTCAGCGTTCTAGACATGATCAGAGGTTACAAGTACCTGCTGCTCTTCCAGAGGACTCCAGTTCAGTTCCCGGCCCCACATGGAGGGGGAGGCGTCACAACCACCTGAAACTCTAGCTTCAGGGGATCTGATACCCTCTTCTAGCCTCTGTGGACATCAGAGAAAACAAGGGCAAAAGCACATGCACACGTGCGCACACACACAAATAAAATAAAAACTGAATCTTTTTAAAATGCATAAGCCAGCCGGGCGGTGTTGGCGTACACCTTTAATCCCAATACTCGGGAGGCAGAGGCAGATGAATCTCTGTGAATGCCAGGTCAGCCTGGTCTACAGAGTGAGTTCCAGGACAGCCAGGTTTACATACAGAAAAATCCTGTCTCAAAAAAAAAAAAGTCTTAATAACTTTTCATATTATCTCCTAAAACCCAGCATTATCATTGTAAATGGCAGTGATGTCTTAAGAAAAATGACAATTATTTACAATGTTATTCATATTTTCTATGCTTTAATAAATGTTTTGCATAGGTAAATACATTCAGTTAAAACTATTTGACAACATGGAAACAGACAAGAAATAGATAGGAATTCTGAATCTTTCCCAATAACTACACGGAGGAAACTCTTAACCAAAGTTGACATTTGAAGTCTCCATTCTTAACTCACACTTGAAAGAATCTGTGGTCTTCACCTTCAAGGGGGTCACTTTATAGAGAAGCCCAGCTTAAACACCATTCATGCTTTAAAGCATTACTTCAAAAGCAGAAGTGTCTCTAGAAATACAGAATGTTTTCGAACCCAAGCTTAGGAATTTAACGTTGTTTCTATTCATTCCATCACCAACTTGTCCAGTAAATTAATACAGCCTAGGGAAATGGTTATTCCTTCCCAAAGAATGGTTCTGAAATCAACATATTTTAGTATCTGATGGAAAGCTAGGCATGGGAGATGTGGTCACTCATGCTATGAGTTCTCGGTCACCTGAGCTAACCACAGGGACATTAGGGCAAGTGACTCTCAGGGGCCCCTAGCTTGTCTGGGAACCATGGTCTTGCTTCTGACACCCTTATGGTGGAGGTGGACTCCTCAGGGGCCCCTTCGCAAGGACCCTCCCTGTAGCCTTTCTCACCGCCCGGCTGTGCTAACAAAACCTCCCAGGCTCTCAGCAGGGCCAGGGGCTGGGGAAAGGTTTGGTCAGGGATGAGGAAAAGAGCTTTTGTGGAGGGTTTGGGACTCAGAACCAAAGCCATGAGAGCTTTACTCTCTGGGCTGTAACAGTGACAACAGAGTATTAAGATCTAAGGCTGCACAAGGTATTGTAAACAGCAGTTAGCTTTCTTAGAGGTGTTAAAGAGTTCAGTTGTGCAAAAGGAACAAGGCGAACGGAGGCCTGGAATAAAAGTCCTGAGAATTTTCTCTAGGCAGCCAAGTAGTGTTTCTGTTTAGTAAAAGTTCAGCTATACCTAAGTTTGTGTTTATCTTCACTTTTTAAAAGATTTTAACAAAATAGTCAAGAAAGAACTGTAGGCATTAGCGTGATCAAGTTACACTATATTAATTTATTACTAGTTTGGGTCTTCCATTAGCTTCCTACATTATCAGTGATGAGTTTCTCAGCAGCAGGTACAATAGCTTTTAAACAGAATTTATAAAGAGAATAATTAAAACAGAAAACATAAATAACTAGAGTAAGTGAAACAAAACCGTCCAGTGTGAAGTTTATCCTAATTTATATTAATAGACTTTCCACGGGTCTGATTGTTAAACTAAAATCACCTTATTCTAAGCACACTATGAATCACCATAAAAGATTCCAACCCTTAGAAATCACGAAAACTTCAAGATCTTATTGGTAAAGTTAAAAGTCTAGCTGTTGTGTTTACTGACTAACTTTGGTCTGGACTTTCTGGACTTCTTCAGGCCAAGAATAGCAATCAGGTAGGATCTGGTCATAATTAGTGCTGTACATCTGGGAGCAGACAAATTCTTCTTTGTCTTGGGGTTCAGGATAAACAGTGGCCATCCTTTCTCTGTACGCATCTGTCACAATCTAGAAACAAGGAAGGCAAGTCATTATTTTAATAATGAGAAAGCGATATGGAACACAAATCAAGTTTTTATCCATTTTAAAAATTAATTTATAATTTGTACTAGAGTAAAAGCCACATACAAAACACAGAAGATGAAAAATGAAAATGCAACTATAAATCAGATGTAGCAAGGGGGGACGACGCTGGCATCCAGGAAGAGTCTCAGTAGTAGAGACTTAAGTGTGGCCAGAGTCATTTTTCTCAGACAGTGTTGACGTGCCTTGCTGCTGGTTAACTTGGACTGAACGCCCACGTCTCTGCTGAGCTCGCTTTCATCATCTGGTCACAATAAGAAAGCATCTTCCACCTCCCTTCCCTTTGCACACTACTCTCTCAGCAAGTGCAACCACACCAACTGCTCCACTCCCCACACGTAGACGACAACTAGATCTTTCTGTCTACACTCTATGCTTCTGTCACCTCCATCTCCACGACAGAAGTAGACATCTGGACACACCGGGGACCTCAAACCTGCAGCCCCATATAGCAGCTTCCTTCCTGAAAGCCGCTCTTCGCTCTGAGTTCTCAGTTTCTGTGTAGACGACTGCACCGTGTTCTAAGTACAGATTCGGGATCCAAGGCCTCTTTATTCCCTCTACTGCCCCTGCTTTCTCACTTTCTCTTCTAATTGTGTGCTACTTCACTTTCATTGAAATCATCAAAATAAACCTAAAATGATAACATGCTGTACAGCACATATATCATGGAAACTAAAAACTGATACAGATCAGAACAAAACATGAGGCTGTTTTTCCCTAAAAGACAGACACTCACACACTATTAGCTGAAGTTTTTTGAAGTACTGATTTTGCAGAATATACCTTCAATCAATAAGATAAACAACAACGTGTGAATCTTAAACAGTGCTATTTATATAAATTTGGAATAGTGTAAACTACGGATGTTTGGTATACATAAGACCTGATAATGTCTGGCTACCTTTTGACTGTTGAAACTGTGCAGTTGCTACTGACCCCTAGTGGCCAGAGGCTAAAAATGCCAACCAACCCCAGTTTAAAGAAAACTGCTAGGGGTCAAGTTTGTGTTCCCCCACATATAAGCTTATATGCTGGTGCCCTTACCAGTAGTACTTCAGAAGTTAAAATGTGGCTTTTAGGACGTCCCTAGTCCACTTCACTTCTGTTCTTAAAAGAAAGAAAACTGGACATCAAAAACACCAAAGATGAGCATATACAGAGAAAACACTCCAAGAGAAAACACAGCAAGAAGGCAGGCACCAAGTCAGAGACACAGACCTGAGGAGAAGCCAGACTTACTGACATCTTGACCTTGGGTGTGCAGCCTCCACACAACATAGATAGATGGATGGATGGATGGATGGATGGATGGATGGATGGATAGACAGATGATGGATGGATGATAGATGATGGATGATAGATAGATAGATAGATAGATAGATAGATAGATAGATAGATAGAT
>CABHPH010102485.1:25883-68645 GCA_902168325.1 Peromyscus nudipes
CCTCTCAATAGCAGACTGGCATTTAATAGAGGGATGTGAAGAAGAACGGGATGCTGAGATGAAGCCACACATACACAGCCAAGAAGAATGGACAGCTGAATTCAAAAATCATCAACAATTTCCAGAATTTAAAATCCTGAATCATGAGAGGACACTAGTGGAATTCAGGTGTTTCTGGTACATGGACTGCTCTCACCCAATGTGAGGTCGAACTATTGACCATGTATACATCCTACTTCACAAATGAGTCTGTCAGATACGCTAAGCCTATAGGCTGAAGACGATGCCCCAACACTGCGGAGAAACCTCAGGTGACTGTCCAGGCAGCTGGCTGTTTCTGTCAACTCACAATTTTTTTGGAAGTTTTTATTTTTGTTAGGTAATATTATTTCCTTCTTGGGTCTCTGAGGAAGTTGAAGATTAGTTATAGCTGAAGATTAGTTAGTTATAGTTGAAAATTAGTTAGGATAGAAAGTGAATTAGGCCGGGCGGTGGTGGCGCACGCCTTTAATCCCAGCACTCGGGAGGCAGAGGCAGGAGGATCTCTGAGAATTCGAGGCCAGCCTGGGCTACCAAGTGAGTTCCAGGAAAGGCGCAAAGCTACATAGAGAAACCCTGTCTCGAAAAAACCAAAAAAAAAAAAAAAAAAAAAAGAAAGTGAATTAGGTACATTTTGGACTTACCAAAATAGGATAGATAATGGAATTATTTTCTCTGAATTTGTCAAATACAAATGGACTAGACATTGTTTAGGTATTTATTACTTGTATATATTGTATATAGTTATTGTACTTTTGTATATAGTTTTTCTTATGTTAGTTATAACCTTTTCACTTTTTTCTTTTTATTAAAATAGAAAAGGGGAAATATAGTGGTATTTTATTTGTACTGAAATGTGATTTTATTTGTATGTTAATAAATAAAGTTGCCTAGGGGTCAGAGCTATTAGCAAGCCATAGGGAAAGCCAGGGCGGTGGTGGTGCACACCTTTAATCCCAGCACTTGGGCAGAGCTAGGTAGATCTCTGTGTGGTCAAGGATACAGCCAGCATTGGAGACACACGCCTTTAATCTCAGTACCAACCATAGAAGACCTGGAGTGACCTACAGACAAGCAGTGATGAGACGGTCATGTGGTTGGGTTTACAACCAATGAGAAGGCAGAACAGAAAGTCTATTTAAAGACAAACACACAGGAAGTAGGTCTCTCTTGGCTGTAGAGGATCGCTGGAGCAGGAAGGGTAAGGCTCTGACCTCTTGGCTTTCTTCTCTGAATCGGCTCTGTGTTTCTTATTCAATAAGACGGTTGGTTGGTTACTTCTACAAGGCAGTGCATGCATGCCACAACACACATGTGGAAGTCAGAGACCAAGCTGCAAGAGCTGTTTCTTCTTCTACCATGTAAGTCCTGAACACTGAATTCAGGTTCTCAGCATTGGCAGCAAGCATCTTTACCCACGGAACCATCTCAGCAGCCCTTTTACTGATCATATGAACACAGAACGCCCTGTTTTAATTTCACTTCTACTTAAACCCTAGTGTGGCTTCTATTTCCTGCCCTGGAACATTGATGAGAGCCACTTCCACTACACTATGTCGACTTTAAAATGCCAGTCCTCAGGAAGGCTCACTACGGAGAAATGGTACTTGTCACCATTTGGGAAAAACACTTGTTTCACTGACGTCCTAAAGTCCACCAGTATCTACAGGCAATAAAAGGCCCCTTCTACGAACAAAACCTAACAACTACTAAAAGAAATCTCACTAGTGACTCACACGAACCTGCTCCCCACTCCAAATTCTCTACTAAGAATTCTTCACACTTGACAGACAGCTGTGACGATACATACACAAAACACGGAGCGGAGCAAATGCTGCCTCAGCACGCACCAGCTCTTCACAGTACCTCGGCAGTGGTGAGGAAGACCTTGTCAGTGATGTGTCTCAGCCCACAGGCCACCACCCCAAGAGCAACTCCAGGGAACACGTAGGAGTTGTTGCCTTGGCCAGGAAAGAGAGTCCGTCCCTCTGGAAGCGTGACTGGATCAAAAGGACTGCCACTGGCAAAGATGGCACGACCCTGCAACACAGACAGACACACGGTCCTGAGGACGAGAGCTGAGCACCTGAGAACCGCTGTGCCGTGACAGAACCGTCCCCAGGCAGTCTAAGGGTGTTTGGCGCTTAACAACTAGTGGGCCCCGGTGCTGCCAGTGGGTCAGGAGGGGGGACTTGTCACTGTTCTCTGTAGTAATCTGTCCAGGAGTGGGCAAAGCACACGATTCCCTAAGGCTACCACTCTGTTCTCTGCAGTGTGGGCCTGTCCAACCACAGGCCCAACAACCACATTATAGAGGCTTCTAACTAGACTTCTGAAGATAAAATCAACAGGTATCTAGAGTATTGGAAATGGTATGTTAGGTTAGAACTTAATGTGCAGCCTCAAGGTAACTGTCAATGTTTTACAATACAGAGCATTAGGCAAGATCTTAAGAAAGAGCTGAGGTCATCTATTTCTGGCACACTGAAAGTTTAAAACAGAGCTATAAAACTGAACTAACATTATGCATGTGTCTGGCAGGAGCCTCTACACTAACAAGGACTGGTGTGATACACAAAGACAAAATAATTCATTACACACCTGCTTATCAGGGGCCTCCTAGGTGCAAGGCACTACACTACAATTCTGTGCAAACGGTTCTTTTCTTCCCTTGAGGATTCAAAGCTACTGAAGAATGTAAAGAAAACTCAATCTGTACATGAAATGAAGATTCAAATTACTCAGGATACTGATGCCATCTCAGATGAGAGAGAGAAAGCAGAGAATGGCTCCTTGTTAAAAACATGTTCATTCCAGTGATGAGTTCTCGACACATTGCTTACAAAGTCGAGCCTTCCAGCTCTGGCTTGTACACACTATCAGCACTTTGTGTTGTGTTTACCTTCTCTACTTTATTATACATAAATAAAGGATTTAGATGCATAAAACTAACTTCATTTTTGTCATAATGATATTCTCAAGTCTTTGAAGAGAGTAAAAGGCATCTGGCCAACCTATCAGTCAAATATATGGTAGTACAAACACAGTATAAAATTAACTTTTTATTTTTAAAACAGTGAAGTATTGTGCCCTGAGGATTCCATGCCAGCCTGGCTGGGTATCAGCATAACTGCCCAGATCCTCCACCCATGGCATCAAAATCCAAACCCAAAATTTAGCTAGGCAAAAACTAAACTGTGGTTTCATCTTGTATGCTTCGATGCTCAGAAACAGCTAGTTAAAGAGAGCTTCGGACCATTCCAAGCTAAGTCCTTTCCCTTTCCTTTTTATAGCTAAGTCTTCCTTTCCAAATCACTCAAGGAAAGTTATCACGAACACATGCACAGCTGATTTCTTTACGGAAGCTCAGAAGAGAGATTCAGCACAGAGGGAGAGGAGGCAGTCACGCCTTTGGTGTGTTCATGCATCTTCCGGTTCTGACGGAGTAAGTCTGATGTCAGGAGGGTGTGATCAGCACCTTGGGCATCCTAGGCGTCCTGTAACTAACTGACATCTGACTGCTCACCTTGGTCACTCTGTAGCACTGCTCTGCAGAGCACTCTGCTTTGCTGGTTGGGTTACTCAAAGCAAAAATGATGGGTCGTTCGTTGAAGGCAGCCATATCTTTGAGAATTTGTTCTGTGAAAGCACCACCAATTGCAGCGACTCCTAGAAAGGAAAAGAAATGGGGGAGTAGGACTGTCCTTGGTTAGTTCATCCAAGAGGCGCAGGCCCCCAGACAATGAGATAGGGCAGCAACAAAGTACAGAATGTTCACACTGAAGTCTAGTGGTGAAACAGTGTTGCTCAAGGCCAGTCATCTTCAGGGTTAAACCAACAAGTGCCTTTATAAGTCACAGGTATGACAACAGACTCACAATACAGAGTTCCTAGTCAATCATTAGGAACTCTGGTTCCAAGCATTTGTATCAGGAAATTAAACCATGAATGTATTAATCCAATACATTCTCTCTAAGCAATTTTGAGTAGACCATGGTAATTGTGTCTTTATAGGCAACGGTAATAATCATCTCATTCTATTGTGAAACTGAAATAACCACTTGCTGACGGCAGAATAAAGCAGCTAATGAAGGTGAAAAGGAGTAAGCTGAAGAATGCACTGTGTAAAACACACTGAAAGCTTGATAAAGTTCTTTGTGATTCCTGATCATCATCCGCAGTATTATCAACTACTGTAAACGCACGTCTAAGAACAGACTACAGTTGAAAGTAGACAGACATACATGGGAATAGGAACAAACTATAACAACTTCCTTGGAGATTTTAAGCACAGAATTTGAACACATTAAGCATTTTGTCTATGGATTTTAAAGCAGGTCTCACAGAGCTCAGGCTGATCTCCTGTCCTGTCCTCCTGTGTCCACTTCCCAGAGCTGGGATGGGAGTTAGGAATACACAGCACATCCAGCTGCACACTCCACACTGCACTGTGCACACACAGTGTAGGAGTACCTGAGGAAGATCCTAATGATAGGTGGGGTGCAAGCTGCTGTGTCTTCTAGGAATGTCATTCAGAGCTCCCGGATCTCAGCGTGACTGACGTACTGTGGGCATGGTTCCTCACGGGATAACTAGTGTACTGTGGGCATGGTTCCTCATGCAAGGCTGCCCTGTGCACCACAGGACATTTTGCCACCATTACTGACCTCTACCCACTGGATGTCAGGTGGCCTTTCCTTTCCTTTCTCCCTCCACATTCCCTTCACATTGGTGACAACTGAAATCCATCTCTAGGTGTGAGCACCCCACTACCAGAGTGAGTCCGTTTTCTTTCTGGATTCCAAAGGTTAGAATTTTTAAAAAGCAAAATAGTGCTAAACAGGCCAAATTAAAGGAAAAGGAAGAAAAAAAAAAACATTTACCTATTAGGGCAGTTGGTTTTATCTTTTGAACAATGGCTTCTAGGTTCTTCATTTCTTCATGTTCATGGGCAAATACCTCTTTCTCTTCTGTGAGAGAAGCACGCCCCTAAGTAATGCAAATGAGAAGTTAAAGTATTGCAAATGCATGGGTCAGAGGCACATCAAATATTCCACACTGCTAGCACTCCTGCTTAGCATCTGGTGTCCTACCCATGGCATCTATTCTTGACGCCCTCTCTACAGGTCACTGTAGTACTTCACTTGTCCCTTCGACAAATATTTACATGGCAGACAGTGTTCCAGACAATGGTGACACAGTAGTGAGCAAAACAAATCCAACAAGAGCTCTGAGACACAGGCCAAGTATAGTCACTGGTTTTTTACACACGAGGACACAGGTTCAGAGATTGTAAGTGACCACAACTTACAACAGGCATTATCTGGGACTGCCTTTGCACTACAGCACAGAACTGCCCTGGATAGCTCTCCAAATGCTGGATGCCAGACTGAATGCTAATGGTCAGGCCTGAATTTGATGCAATCTCCTTGCTGTAAAGTGTGTTTGTGTGTGTGTGTGTGTGCGCGCGTGCGTGCATGCACATCGGGTCATGTGTGTGAGTTCAGGCACAGAGCACATGGGGAGGTCAGACACAACCTTGGCTGCTGGTCTTCACCTTCTATCTTGTTTGAGACAGAGTGCTTCTTCATCATTGTATACCCCATTAACTGAGCTGCAAGCTCCTAGGATATCTCCTGTTTCCACTTGCCATATTACCCTATCAGTTGCTGGAATTACAGCCATGTACTTTATGTGGGTTTTGGGGTTTGAACTCAGGTCCTCATGATTGGGTGGGAACCACTTTACCCACTGAATCATCTCTTCGGCCCAGATTTATTTGCTTTTAAAAGCATTATACAGAATCCTGGAAAATCTAAAACATATGAACCCCTTTCTATTTGTTTCCTTCTCTGTAAACAAGTAAAGCAGGAACTTATGCCTCAGCAGGTCACTGGGGGTTAAAGAAATGATGGGAACATGGGAAGCACTTGGACCATTATCAGCTATGATTTAAAAAAAAAAAAAAAACTTCTGTTAAAAGGAAAGGAACATATTTCCAGCCCCTTATAATTTTGGAACATTTTATCCTAGTCTGCTACAAATTGCTATTTGTGTACCACTGCTTTGCATTATAAATGTGACATTGGATTGGGTGGCTTCCAAAAGAGAGAGTGCACCATTGGTCATTGCTGTATTCCATGAAGTTTTCCCCATTCTTTCTGCTCCATGCATCAATATACACTACATCTGAGACACCATGAAAACAAGCCCCTTCATTCATTCACAATCAAATCCCAAGCTTCCATTCCACACCCACGGCAATAGAGAATACTAGCAATAGTAAACTGGATATTTCGGCCCATATTCTCATTAGTCATGTTTACTTGAAAAACTATTCTGATTTCTACTTTAATCAGGAAATACCAAATTGTTCACTTGTGTCTTGTGATTAATCCTAAATCTGAGAGAACTCATTTGATAGAAACTTCTTTGGTATTGGAGACTGAGTCCTACCTTTACACATGTGAAGAAATGGTTTAGATACTAAAAACTGTAACTGTCAAATGATTCCAAATCTTTATTCTTCTCATGAACAGACTGCTTTTCCTTATAATAAAGCAAGATAATTTTAGCAACACTGTTGCATTATACCTCCAGCCCCCATAAATTAATTTTAAACTAATTAATAGCAAGTACATACACAGACTAGTTTTTTTGTGTTTGCAGCAAGATATTAATTGCTTTTTAATAACTTAAGAATTATGATAATACTGAAAATTTCACAGTTCTTACATAATCTGAGGGCCTAAGGGGCAATCTTATTGCGTGCTCTTATGCTGATCTGTTAAGATCACAGGCAGGGAATTTACTTCATTTGCATAGATCCATAACAAACACTAGGCAGCACACTGGCATGGAAAGAATGAGTGGGCCTAATCATAAGGTTTTAGTCACAAACAGAAAAAACAGGCATTTGGCATATCAAAGAATTTCTCCCAAATGAGTTAGAGATATAAAAAATCCGATTGTCCTCTGTCCTTCCGTCCTGTCTGTGCTCTCTGCTAAGTAGTTCTGCAGGTCCATCCACCAAAAGCAGACTGCACAGATGCTTTCTGCTCACCATGCTCTCACCATGGGGGTACTGTTCAATGAACCCACCCCCAGTTTACAAAATGCACCTATTACACCTAACTGGAGCAGCAGAGCTTATCCCAGCCTGCATTAAATACGCTCAGAATCTGAGCACAAAGTCTACCTTATAACAAGTGCAACATCAAACACCAAGCAGTGGGAAGCAGAGTGGGGGTGTGGGTGCCATTCTGCATCTGAGTGTTGGAAGGTCCTAAATGGAACCACCAAGTTGGGGGTTTCTGTTTCTCCCTTGCTGGGTTATTGGACTGGAACATATGGCCTGCCCTGGTTACTAAAATGGGGGCTGGAATGACAGTTCCTGCGTCAGTCTTAAGAACTGATTGATACATCTATCCACCTGTCCCCTTGTACCACTGTCATTGCGTGGAGTCTGCTGCTGGGCCCACCCACACGGAGCAGTATGGGGCAGATGTGGGCCCAACCTGAAGGAAGTGTAGAGCCACAGGGCAAATGTCAACAGCACTGTCCACTTTGACCCAAAGATGAATGAAAAGAAACCACTGCTGTGTGTCCTCAAGATGTGACAACACAGACTAGGCCACAACCAGAGCAGTTTCAGTACTGGCTGTATGTGCCTGTTTTAACCTAACATTAGTACTAATGACTTCTGGAGTTAATGGCGCCTCTCCTTGAAATGGTTTAAGAAAATGAATGCTTTTGCAATCTCTCTGCCCACTCAGTTCCCTTATTGGTAGTTGGCAAATATCATCTTGCCTTATTAGAAAGAAAAAAGAAATTCTGGTCATGAAAAAAATTTTGGAATCATTAACAGTTACAGTTTTTAATATCTAAACTATTTCTGAACAATTTCTGGAAGCAGTCTGAGCTAAAATTCATGGTTAGTTTGAGTCTTACATAGTGAAATTTCCAGTAGAGATACCAGATAAATTCTGGCTTGGGAAGGCATATTTCCTGGGAATAGTAACTTTCAGCTGCAAGCATTCTAAACAAAACACGATACAATTTTGGCTTACTCCTCTCCACAGAAATGCATACAGTTGCAATTGTAGAAGCGAGATCCCAAGATCCCAGCCTATGCTCTCAAGGCCCTAGAAGCCAAGTGCTGCAGGGCTCCACACTGCTTCCAGCATAACCTCCTCCGTGTTCAAGGTCAAACCCTAAGCTGTGTCCACCACTTTCCTCAGCTCTCAGCGTCTGTCCAGAGTTTCTGCATTAAACTCAGCAGTCACTAAATGCACGCACTCTCACTACAAATGGAAAGAAAATGAGGAATGAGGATAACGCAGTGGCAGTCACATGGCTCTTCTGGAAACATGTGGTCATGTTAATCTGGCTTAAGTGGACAGAGCAGGCTTTAGAGCCTGGGCGACAAGCAACAGGCGGGTGCTGAGGAACAGGTAGCAACCACGGTATGGCCAGCTCTCCTCTTTGCGGTGAAACGGACTCCTGGCCATGGCAGTAGAGAGCAGCCTTCCCTAATGCAAAGCTACATCATGAAAACTGTTCCCCAAAGCTCCAAGTGAGCCTACAGGCCAGGGATTTGCTCTTCAAGCTGACTCGACAGTTGAGGGAACCTGTCTAACTGCACCACCTTCTCTAATAGAGGAAACAGATTCCAATGAGCTCTAGCTATCACAATGGAGTATTATTATTATTATTATTATTATTATTATTATTATTATTATTTGTGGGGAGTAATGAGTGTGCTCGCTACATTATATTTGTGGAAGCCAAAGAACAACTTGTGAGAATTGGTTCTCTCCTTCTACTGTTACATGGATTCTGGGGATTGAACTGGGGTCACAGGCTTGTATTGCAAGTGGCCTTATCTGCTGAGCTATCTCACTGGCCCGTGGTTGGAGATGTTATTGAAGATATTTTATGAGCTTAAGCATGAGTGTTGGAAGAAAGAGAGGGGCTTGGAGAAAAAGCACACCTGAGAGCATGATGTGGGCTTCTCCAAGAGAAATCAGACCCCCAAGTGTAAGTATGGCCCCGTACAGCAGAGTCACAATTGTACTAACATTAAGCATTTATACCCTTTTGGTGGCTCTCATTTCTCATCTTCTCTCTCCTTTGATAATGAGATTCTGGAGTGGTTACAGTTGCCTTGGACAGAACGATAATCTGATATGGGTTGAATATGGAGTTTAGTACCCGTCCTTTTCCTATAAAAAGGGTCTCTGGTTTTTGTAAGATTCCCAGAAAACTAGTTTACAGTTGGGACAAGGCATGAGCACCCATTCACTGTGCTAACATTCTTGCTTCTCCACGGGGAGAGGCCGCAGCTGGATGCCTGGGGGAGGGACTCCTCTCCCTCTGTCCCCAGGATTTTCTGTGTCTTCTATCCTGCCTCAGGCTCCCCCCTAGGTGATGAGAAATGACTAACCGGTTTGGGGAATAACTGATTTAAACCATCTATTACAACCCTACAGACAGGCTTTTTAAAGGCATATGGTTTCGGGCAACTATAAATGACACGTCTGACAAGGAGAAACGAACACATAACTTTGTAATCACAGATTTCTGATAATACTGTGGAGAAAACAACCCGAGATTAATGAAAAACATGTATGTACCTAGACCCTCTAAATTCCCTAGAATGTGAAGCAAATCCTAAAGAGTCATAAACACTGTACTGAACATCCCCCAAACTCCTCCAGTGTACAGTTTTAAATAAATTTGTCACTTATCTCCATGAAAATGGAAAGATGTGTGTTTTATTGCGGACATCTTGCTTTATTAATCACAGTAACCACTGGCAGGTCTTGGCCATGGAAGCCCAAACTTGGCAGAACACACTCCAACTAGTAAGAAGCATAAATCTCCCACAGCCCAGTCCCCACGGATTTTTTTCCTGGTGTGACTTACAAATGCTGAGTGAACACTGAAAGACAGCCAGGAACCATGGAGTACATTAGCATTGCTGAAGGGCTCTGCAGGACACAAGCAGAACCAAGAGACAAAAAAATAGTCTGCCAAGTATTTTCCACGCTTAGGAAGAAACACCCGGAATGGGGCAGCCTTGGCTACATCTGCTGATGCTGCAGCTGGTACCTGTTACTGTCTACTTTTATTTTTCTAAAGTTGTGGCTCATCACCCCACCCCCAAAAACAAACTAATTTGGATATACTCCTATGCTAGTCACTTAAGCTGTATATGGAAATAGTCTCTTTTTCCTTTTTTCCTTTGCTTTAGGCAGAGAGTGGGGTCTGGGGGACCCAGATGGGCTTTCCAGGTTCTGTGTCCAAGGAATTGGATTAAGGACACACAGACATGGTAGAAATAGACAGTTGATTAGGAAAGATGGCACTTCCCAGCAAGGAATTGGGCTGGAGAGCTAGGCACTATGTGTGTGTGTGTGTGTGTGTGTGTGTGTGTGTGTGTGTGTGTGTGTGTGTATACATGTACATACATACATACATATACACATATGTGGGCATTTTTCTGCACATGCTGTTACATGTCACATTTGGTGGGAGGGATTTCCAATCTTTGACCCTGCTGCCGTGTGCTTTCACATGTTAATCTTTCACACGCGCACATACGCACACATGGCCTCGCGCCCTACTTTCTTACCACAATCACGATCTCCGCTACCAGGAACCCTTGCTCTTTGCCTTCTCTTAGCAAACTGTGGGCATCTGTTTACTCAGAAACCCCAAATTTGGTAGCCTGCCGCCTTCCTTTCCTCCCCCATTCCTGTGTCCCTCCTCTCTTCCTTTCTTCCTTCTGTCTCTGTGCCAAACAGATTAGGGATAGCTAGACATTTCTTTGTTAGGTTGCCTCTTTAATCTCTGTTCCCTCCTTATTTTGTGTTGCTTCTTAATACAAGAAGACACAACAACACTGAACATGCTTTTTCAAAGGCACCTAAGATTTAAGATAGTAGGAAATGAACTTCACCAATAATAATTCTGTACATTAATATCAATAGTCATTATTTCCTGTTTAAAAAAACCATGCATATAATCAAAGACTGTTGTTCTTCTGAATACCTACAAATGCACAGGTCATCTTCTATTTGAATTGGAAAGGAAGAAAGTAATCAAACTGGGTACTTGTTTCCAAGCTACTATATCTCATAGCAGATAGATTGGGGGTGGGGGTGGGGTTTTAAGACAGGGTTTCTCTGTGCAGTCCTGGCTGGCCTAGAACTCACTCTGTAAAGTAGACTGGCTTTGAACTCACAGAGATCCACCTGCCTCTGCCTCACAAGCGCTGGGATTAAAAGTGTGTGCCACCACTGCCTGGCATGCAGGTAGATATTTGTTTTCAATCAGAGCAGTTATAAAATGTTAACCATTGCTGAAGTGGTACACCATCACTCTCAGATTTCACAAAGCAACAGAGGAAAGGAAAACATCACACAGCCTAGAGTTTCAAGCCCTAGACATTTCTTTTCATAAAGAAAATAATATTATCCCAACTGTCATTATAGCACATAGCATACCTTTTTTCACTATCTCTTTCTACTGGATCTATGTAGTTAACTGTAAACCAAAAAAGAAAGAAAAAAAAAAAAAGTAAACTACTTGGAACAGAAGAAAATAAAACTGAGGTAAAAATCACCTTCTGACCAGCCTCTGGTACAGGAATGTAAGTTCCTACCGACTCTCTCTAAGCACTGAATTGGCTTATTAGCGAAAGCCACTTAAGCAAGAGGCGAGTATGGCCACGTCTATGTTGTGGCTTCCTGTCCTCTCTGGCAACACTTGGCAGGCGTCACTGTGAGAGACAGCAGGGCTGGCAATCCTGTCTCTCACACTGTTCTCTCTCGTCATCTGGGAAGACTTTTAGATGTATTTTTAGCAAGTATTGACTTATTTATACTAAAATATATTAACTTAGGTGACAAAATTGATATCAATTATTTCTTGCTATAGAATACTACATAGGGTATCATCAGTAACCAAATAACTGATCCCAACTATACTAGTACTGATGTATTTATTATATTATATTATATTTATATTACTGACAATCTATAGCAAAACTCCTATCGCACATGTGACTATAGGCAAATGGTAGGAAGGGCTACAGCCAGGACATAAAAAATGTAAATAGAAAACATCCTACAATAAAACTATTTAGTCGAATTATGGTAACCCTCCAAAGACAAGTTGCCATACCTTAGTCTTTAGCTTTGGGGTTTTTTAAGTCTTTAAAGTGTGGAGGAGTTTTGCCAAGAAAATGTTCTACTTTAAATTTTATGATTCTTCAATATATTATGAGCAAAATTATTATCGACTCTCAGAAGATATGTAAGGATAACTAAAGATAAAAAACCAGCACACAAAAGAATTGTGTAAATTTGAAAGCAGAACTAAGCTAATTTTCTAGCTTGTCTACAATTTATTAGTTTCACAATAAAAATCAATACAGTATTTTGAGCTGTTTAATGGCATGAAGCATTAATTAACTGAAACTTAGTATGTCTCTTTTATATTAGTGTACAGGCTATTAAGTGTACAAAGCCTTTTAAAACATAATTTCATCTTAGCAAGCACAATGTATGTACCTCTTAATTTTGGCAGGTAAAGGACATGCAGTAAAAGTTGCCAGCTGGGTCTAGCCAACAACTACAGTCATTCCGAGTACTGTGACCCATGGAACCTAGAGTCTCAGCTCTGCAGACCTGTGGTAAAATTATGCTAACAGCTATGCATGCTTGTGTGGGTTCACATTGTAAAGTGACAAGAAACTAGAGTCATGGATTCCCTTTAGGTGGGTTCTTGAATGTCATGCATTCCTGGGACAAGATGATTTATGGAGTTGTTTTACGTGGCATCTAGCATGTGTGTAAAGGGTCCCTTGTTCCTCTCTCCAGCTCAGATCTTATCCTAATGTCAGTCCTGGATCTCCAACCACTGAAGGGACATTTCCCCCGTGGACTCCACAGGCATCCTGAGCTTGCTTTGTGTCAACCCATCTCACTCTTTTCCCTCCCACCTGCCTTCTCCTACTTCTTTTTATACCTAGATGTCTTGGGAGTCCAGCTACCCTATTGCTCCTTCTCATTTCCTAAGCTCTCAGTACGCAGCCGAAATTCCTCTTAGACATATATAGGATCGAGCCCCTCTCTCTCAAACCTCTGATAATTGTTTCTTTTTCTCACTGTACTCTCTTTCAAACCACCCCCACAATGCCATCAGGACGACTGAAAAGGAAAGCCTTCCAGGTTCCTCCTCTCAGCATTCACGTGCCCTGTGTCACCTGTCACCTGTCCTGTGTTCCCTTCCACTCTAACACTCAGTCTCTTACAGCAGAGCATGTTCTTAGCACATGCCCGGTCTTCCACCAGAGAGCCCCTCATCCGTCCCTCAGCACACTGATACCAGGTGTGGACTAGCTACATATGTGACTGTGAAGACCCTTCCGTCAGGGCTCTCCAGGATCTGTCACCAGGCTTCCCTTGTAGTTTCATTTACTGGGATTTCAGATCTCCGTGGAGACTCCACAGTAACTCCAGACTCTTTCTTTTCCATTTAGCCCTAGAGACGCCCATGCTTTGGGGAGCCTCAGTCTTCTTTCCCTCTTCTCCACAACAATGACAAGTGTCCCCCTATGTACAACGATGCCATGACAACACTTCTCTAACAGCATTCCTATTGTTCTGTAACTGGTAATTTGATTTTTCTCCCTCATGCTGTGAGCATCCTGAAATCAAGGGCCTTATTGTACACTTACTGGAATCTAGAACAATGCCTGATTAATGGAAAATTTCATTCGGCGAACAGTATTTCCCAACTACAATATATGTGATGTGACCACAGTACACAGTTGTTTACAGTCACTCTGATTCTTGAAAGCAATAAATCTTTAAGTCAAGGCTATACTTGCTGATTGCCAGGTGGTGGTGGTATACACTTTTAATCCCAGCACTCAGGAGGCAGAGGCAGGCAGATCTTTGTGAGTTTGGGGCCAGCCTGGTTGAGGTTCATGTCATCCAGGGTTACAGAGAGAAACCCTATCTCAAAAAAGAAAGCAACATTCAACACTCTTAAATTAATAGTTATACATAGACTTTCTCTCCTTTTAAGGCAAAAATTGTCAATGTATGACCATTTTAAACATTTTTTTCTAGCTTTTAAGAATTATAATGCTAAGAACTTGGAGTATACAAAAAGATCCAACAAACTAAGTTCTAGGAACAAGGGGTATAGTTCAGTGGCGTAGCATTTGCCTAGGATGTACGAAGCCCTGGGCTTGGACTCCAGCATTCTAACAAGTGTAATAATAACCTTATAAAGTCAAATACAGTTGATGTTTGTCTTCTGTATCTTTCAGACATCATATACTTAAATCAAGTACTATATAAAACATGAGTTTTCTTTTTTTCCCACTGATTCATTTAATAAGTCATTTACTGCTCTTTGAAAACAGTTTTAAACGTATTTATCATACTTGCAGCTATTCCACAATCTAGATGACTATTATGTTTGGAATGTAACAGATCACCATTACAATTAACGTATTGCAAATACTGTCTTAGTAATACCCTCACACCTAAAACAATATAAACATACTAATTCTAGGACAGATTTCCAAGAATGGAAACAACTGGCTTGGCAATATCAACTTCCAAAAGCTCTGGATACATGTAGGCTGACCTTCCTGAAAGTCACATTCAGATCATTTCCATGCCATGCTGCAGAAGACACAGCTTATCACTGATCAGTCTCCACAAAAGGAGGTTTGTGTGTATTTTATACAAGTTTAAAAGAGTGACACCCCAGTGACAGAAGCCATGCAGCAGCCAGGTCCCATACCTGTCACTACTAGGTTTTCACAATAACCGCACAAAGGAGGCCTCTGTCACTGTAAAGGAAAACCGGGGCTCATTCCGACAGCCCGTCTACTAAGTCCTTCTCCTCACCATCCCTTCAACTTCAAGAACTGTGGCAACGCAGCAGGTATGTGGGTGGTTCTCTCACTCCCTCCTCCTTTCCTAACCGGCTGTGTGTGACAGACAGCTCTTCCCAAAGTGTGCGCAGAGGTGTCTCATCTGTGCCTGCATCCAGCTGCCTCACTGGAAAACTGAGCTAATTCTAGAAGACTGGTGAGCCTGAGTTGTGAGGGTTCAGTCACAATGGAAGCCATTCCCCAGACAGTTTTCCTCTTCATTCAGGAGCAGATCAGTACATCTGAATGGCATGATCGTCTGTGTTTATTAGCGCGTGCGTGAGTGCGTGAATGCATGTGTGTGTGTGTGTATGTATGTATGTGTGTGTGTGTGTGTGTGTGTGTGTACATACAGTCTTGGGTGTACAGGTGCACATGTATGTAACTCCAGACATAGCTGTTTACCTGCCATCTACCACTTCTTTGCCTCAGACAGGCTCTTTCACTGACCTAGAACTTACCCAGTAGGTTATGCTAGCTGGCCCACAAGCTCCAGGGACCCACCTGTCTGGGCTTCCTCACACTGGATTACAAGCTTGTGCCACTGTGCTTGGCTCTTTGAAATGTAGGTTTTGGGGACTGACCTCAAGTTCTTGTGCTTACACGGTCAGTACTTCGCTGACTCACCTCCCTCGCCCATACACGCTAACCTTTCAGAACGGCTTCTTAAAGGGGCACCAAGAACAATGAGCCGTCTTTCCAATGGTCACTATGACAGGCATACGAAGTGGTCCTTTCTTACCTTAACGATTAATCCTTTTGAGTCAACCAGCCATATCTTTTTTTTGGCTTTCTCTTTTGATAAACCTTCTTTCTCCATGGCCATAACAATCAGGTGAGCAATCCCCAAGGCAGCCTGAAAAGAAAGTATAAAAATAAAGATTTCTATACTTGTTCCACAGTCTTCTTGAGGGTAACAAACTTATCATTTTGTCCATTAGTAAGGAATTTTAAAACACTCTGCCACTGAGTTTCAGAGCTTTAGTCACTGATTCGAATGAGGAGCTCAGCAGTTTCGTCACATTTGGGTGTGCAAAATGACCGCTATTTACTCCACACACAACCACTGCGAACAGCTGGCTTGTCAGCACAGATACGCCAGTGACCCCTGACTGTCGGTATATCTGATTCTAGTTACACAACCAGGACTGGCACAACACAAAAACACTACATTTAACATAGTCAACTGTCAGCCTGGCTCACTGGACCATATGGCTTACTGTCAGGAAGACACCCCTCCCTCCAACTGAGCTTGAATACAGAAGCGAGCTCATTTGATAAGATCGTGACAGCATAAAACCAAAAAGAAATACATGTTGCCCAGTGTTTATTCACTCTCTTAATTTACGCAAAGAAAGCACTGCGAAATCTCTCCCAATATTAACCAAACCATCTTATTTGGAATTTGATGAAGTCTGCGATAATCTGTGACATGCCACAGACCTCCTCTTTTCAGGAACAAACCGGGGCCCACAAGTCATCCAACCAGGAATATTGTTTTTCCCGCTGAGAATCAAGAACTGACCTGTGTCATTCACCAGAAACTTGTGGAACTACAGAGGGGCTTACCAGAATAGCGCCAACATATCAGGGCTGTTAGGTAGGTTGGATTGTAATTTCAGTTTGAAAGTGAATGTTTTCATGTACTCACTTTAGCTCTAGCTCGTATGTTTAATTTCAAAATAAGCAAAATGAAAACACATCATGTACACATTTCCACCCATGTAACAACTTGTTTTCTTTATAGTCATATTAAGTTTAATTTTTTTTCTCAAAATGACTATCTAGCCATTGTATTTTCTCATTTTTGAATTCTGAGAGATTTGAAAGTTTTCTCATAAGAAAATTAACATTTTTATTCTGTTTGGGAGGTGAATTAACTTTCTTCTTTTAAATGAGTATTGGCAATGATTTCAGTAAACTATGTAATTTGGTCTTACACAATTTCTTCCAATGATTTCAAATGTCTTGGTTATAATGTTGAATAGTTTTGATGTACTATGTATCTTAAATCCAAAATGATTTTCTTAAAAACAATTACAGCTATATATGTACAGGTTGGACTGTCTGTGGGGCTGGGAATACTTATGACTGTGACAGTGGGCGGTAGGATAGGTATACTAACTTCAATTCACTGAGGTTGTCATATGCAACACACATTGGTGACTTGATTCTGTGTCAAGTCTTAAACATGCATAACAAATTCAAATGTGATATTTGATAAAGTCACAAATTTAAACTGTTAAAATGATTTACACTTCCAAAGTCTCCTATAATGATGCAAGTTGCCTTAAAACCTGTGGAATCTTCAGTCTACAGCTGTAATATACCACTACATATTACATACTGAGCTAAAGCTAGCCACATGTTAGCGAGACGCAGTAAGCACTCCACAGGAAGGTACCTCTCCAGCTCCCTGGAACAGCACTGTCTGGTCAGAGAGCTTGTTCTTGGTTATTCGAAGAGCTGCAAGGAGACCCGCAACCGCAACAGACGCTGTTCCTGAAACAAGTGATAAATATCCTTGAGCAATCCTCAGATGGATCCTGCCGGAGTCGAAGCTTTTATCCCCATCTCCAAATCACCACATGACAGGTTAACAGGGACAGAAAGAGATGTCTGTCTCCACGCTGGCCTATGAGGCAAGACTATTAGGCTAGGGACATTAGTATTTTAAGACAGTAGCTTAAATCTTTGAAATCTCCCCCAAAGGGGACCCTGGGACTTGCTTTGATGGTGGGTAACAGCACGGACCTGGGTTCTGTTTGGTTCCCACTTTTGGTTTTAGATTTTTAAGGCAGGGTCTCATGTAGCCCTGGCAGAACTTAAACCCTGCATGTGCCCAGGACAGCCTCAGACTTGCAGTCACCCTGCCTCAGCCTCCTAAGTATTGGGATTACAGGAATATACCACCATGCCTTGCTAGAGTTTGGATACGATGTGGATTTCAGTTCACCCTGCCTACTAGCTGGAAGAATTTAGAGAAATAATTTTGTAATCTGTTTTACTCATTTGTAAAATGATTTTATTGTATGACACAGAAGAGCATTTTTTCTACCGAAATGTTCTCAAGGCTTTGAAATCCATTGTTGGTTCCCTCCACACAAAGGAGATATATTTGGAATTTAATGTTTAAATCTGAAAAAGTGTCCATTAATAGCAATTGAAATCTGGTTTTATTGCAGTCTTTGTCTTTCTACCTATAATCCCTATTAGACTCCTAGGTCTAACTGAATGCATGTGAAGTAGGGTGAGGTCGTTCTCTTCACACCACAGCTATAGAAGGGCACCATTCTAATCACAGGACTTCACCACAACGCAGAGCAGGCACTAGCACTCTGGCTCTACACATGACTACACAGCTCAATCTCTTCATGGTTCACTCCTGAGATAGAACTGCAGTTCCGTGCAATGCCTTCCAGCTTCATGAACATTTTACACCTCCAAGATAACAGTCTACTTTTTCAGTATCACTCAGGTGGGCAGCGAAGCCTAGACAAACTTTAAATACCTTTACTTGGTAAAATCTAGATCTGACAAGATGCAAATAAGACCACTGCAATGTTTATGAACCGTGGCAAGGCAGACACTGCGCACACCCATTGTTTCATACACAATTTTAAATGGAGTCTAAAGAGCTGACTATGTGACTCGGTGCAGAATGTTTGTCTAGTGCACAGAAGGCCTGAGTCAAATCCCCAAAACCACAACAAAAGAAATTCTGTACAAAATATGGCTGATTTATATAGGAAATATGCCATGATGTCTGCCTTGTACACCAAGACACGCTCAGATGAAATTAGGGAGGAATAGACATCCAGTTACCATATTAAGTAATTACTCACAAGCAGCGTCACAAACTAGCTCTTCTTGGGTTCTTCTGATGAAAATCAGTCCAAAGTTAGATGTGAGGAATTCTAAGTTCACTTCCAACTCTGGAATCATATAATTCCAAGATATCTACTGATTGACCCAATGTCACAAGATTTAACTAGCTGAAAAGTTAATGTTGGAACATTACCAGCATCACTACTTGGTGTTATTCTGGTTTTTGTTTTGTTTTTCATGGAACTGGACACTTGGAGACAGACAGATGAGGTTTTGTTGTCTAATTAAAATGTGCCATTGTCCTGTGATGATGCAGTTCATTCTAATAAAATTCAAAATGCTTTACTGCAGACATGGATAAACGGGCAGAATGAGTTTCCTCTCACTGTACTGGATACTAAGTCATTAAAATACATATTCCATGGCATTTCCTAGCGACATAATGGAATGTCTAGTCTTTTCGTCGTAGCATCAGTTGGTAAGATCAGAAACATAGTTTAGAACTACCAAAAATTTAATGTGAAAAATGACTATTTTCTTTTTAAGATTTATTTTTTCATTTTTTATGTATATGAGTGCTCTATCTACATGTACGCCTTTATTCCAGAAGAGGGCATCAGATCCCACTACAGATGGTTGTGAGCCAACATATGGGTACTGGGAGTTGAACTCAGGGCCTCTGGAAGAGCAGTTGGTGCTCTTAACCACTGAGCCATCTCTCCAACCCATGAACACGATTCTTGTACACAGTCTGCAGCTACTTTAAATTTCTTTGTAGAGAAGCAAGTGCAGAAAATTAAAATTTTATAAAAACATGTTTGTAAAATAAATCACATAATTGTTTTAAATCTTATATTAAACTTAAATCAGACAGAGGGAAAGCCTGTTCTTAGACTGCTGCTGCTAAAGAGGACCCAATACTGTTAACACAATACTAAAGAAACAGCCTTTCTTTTAAAATTTTACAAAGTTCTACAGGTTGTGTGTCTCTAGTAGAAAATTCCCATTCTTTCAGACTCTCAAATTTTTAAAATGATTTTTTAATTGTATGAATGTGCATGTATATGTGTGTGCATGTGAGTGCAGTTGCCTTCAGAGGCCAGAGGATGGTGCTGCAGTGTCCAGTGTGGGTGCTGGGATTTGAACTCTGGTCCTATGTAAGAGCAGCAAATGTTCCTAACTGCTGAGTCATCTCTCCAGCCTCCTGACTCTGAGTGTTTTGAGCCCTGACATGACAGCGGATGTCTGGCACCTGATCTTAGGAGTTGTAGCTAGAATGCAAGTGCTGAAATGCTGTATGACGTCACTGTGACTTACATGTACATTATACATACCATAGACACAAAGGAAGTTTGTGTTTAGATTTGGATCCCAGCCTCAAAATGTCTCATTATATCTATGCAAACACACATTCTAAAATCAGGAAAAATAAGAAATTCAAAATGCTCCTGCTACCAAATACTGTGGACAAGAGTTACTCTATCCCAGCATAAATTTGCAAGTAATATGTCTTTAATATACACAGAAGTTTTGCTGTGGCTGTAAATCTCTCTGATCTTTTACCAAAGAATGACCTCAACTGCTGGCTAATCTCAGTTTATAGCTGGATGATGCAAAGTTTAAGGCCAGCCTGTCTCAAAAACAACAATAAAATATCAGACCTTTACACTGGCACAGTAATTTGTTAAATCTAATTAAAACTAAAAATTACATTATATAATTAACAAGACCAATTTGTAATGAAATAACTATAATCCTCATGCGCTATTAATAGAACAGACGCCATTAGAAGTATTGAGGAAGACGGTGGGTTTACACAGACCGAGCTCAAGGTCAGAGCATGCAGCAGCAGCGCAGGACATGGGAGAGGCCCACAGTCTTGCTGCGAGGGCACACAGAGCAGCAGAGCATGTGCAGAACGGGAAGGCAGGGATGGTTCCCTGTGGAAAATGGCAGAATGTGCTCACAACTAGTATTCCTCTTCCCTACAAACTGCACTAAAGCAACAGAAAAGAAGATTTAAAAACAAACAAACAAACAAACAGAGATATGGACTAGAAAGCATCAGGCACAGTGGTGGGCAGGGAATAATGCTATACTGAGAAAAACTAAGTGAAATCTATTTACTTGATATGGAGGACCACACACATGCAATCTTCTTAACTCCAAGGATACTAACAGCAAGCAATTGCCAACAGACAGCGACAGACCAGAATCTCAGCCGAGTCAGAAAACAGCTATAAAGACAGGACAGGAAACTCCCTGGAGGAGATGGCCTATAGCATAAAATGACTTGAAAGCAAACCCGGTGTCATTTAAGATTCTTTTAAATTACTAGTATAGTTAGCTATGTTTTCCTTAAATCAAATAATTTTAATAAAACAGTATCTTTAAATAAAACATCTGTTTCAAAAAAAAAAAAGTCCCTTCAAGGACAGGATGCAAAAGCACTTATCTGCACTGCAGGGCTGAAACAGGTGCATAATTGTTTTCATTGACAACATCCATGGGCATAACGGGAAAAGCACAGGGTTCAAAAGAGAAAAGGGAAAACTGAGGAGAAGACCCGTCGTCACATGGACTCAACTCTGGAGAAATGCTCAGGGTGGTTTGCCCATCTCTAGTCAAACGACAGGACTTTCCGTAGGCTTTCTCTACTAAGGAATTAGATGAATGTTTCTCAACCCTGTGTTTTCCTTCCTAAGGGTAGTAGTATTCTGAAATCACTGTGAGAAAATAAGCAAGCATTGTGTGTACAGGCAGCTAGGGTGGAAAGCCATTGATTTTACTAACTCCACGCTGGCAAGCCTGGAGCGTTCTACAGCATCTTCAGCATGCCTCACACACTTCTCTGGCCTTGACTTGACTCCTGAATTAATTTCTAGGCTTTACTTCTGATGTGCCCCAGGCCCTAACCTTAAGTGCTGGTCCTGATAGACAGAAATTGTCACTCAAATTCCTGTTTTGTTTGGTGATTTTAACCTTCTTAAACTGAACTCTGATTCCCATGAATTCTGTCTAATGGTTCTCAATCATGTACTGCTAGTCTTAGCATCCTTATACATATTTCTGGAGAACCACAAAATGCAAAGGTATAACACACTATAGGAGAAGAAGACAGGTTTGTTCTGTTGATTTTGAAGTGCTGGAGACAGACCCAGGGCATTGTACATGCTAGGCAAGTGTCCACCACTGATATACATCCCCCAGCTCTTAAAAGGCTTGTTCAACTGTTCACTGGAGGCTGCTAGAGACTACCTCAAAATGAACTGGTGAGTGACTTACAGATATTAGCCTGCACTACAAAGTGCAGTATGTGTGTGCATTAAAGCCACTCTGTCATTATACATGGTACCCTAGAGGCAGAGCTGCAACACATTAAAACAGACTTCCTTTCTATAGCTCACATTTACACTTCTTAGTACCTGGAAATTCTGGACTTCCTTCTGAAATCCTCTAAATACTCTATTCCAAGAAATCTGCAGCTGTCTGTAAAGTGATTATCCAGGAACTATGCACGACGAGGAAGCAAGTGCACAAGGATGGGCTTCTTAGAAAACATCAGCAACAGACCAATCAGTGGAAGACTCCATTCTTTATGGTATGACATCAGGGGGACTGCGTGACAGGAAGCACTTGGCTGAAATTCCCTGAGAAGGAGACCAGAGGGAAAGAAGGCCGGGTTGGGGAGGAAATGGGCTTACTCTGGAATGGTTTCAGAATGAGGTAACTCTGAGATATCCAAGAAGAGCTGTTAATAAACAGACGAACATACCGCCCTGGAGTTCAAAGAAATCCCAAATACAGAAATAACCCTTCGAGCTGAATGTCAGAATATGGAATATGAGCTAAGAGAATAGTACTAAGCAAAAGGAAAGGCCTGAAGTGCTCTGTCACGGGCTAGCAGAGGGAAGAGTGAGCAGTCAAGCAGGAGGAAGAAGTCAGCAGGTGAGCGATGGGGCAGCAGACAAGAGCAGTCCCAGAAAGGGCAACGACAGTGCTGAGTGCTTCAGAGACATCAAGACAAAACTGGAAAACATGCACAGCAGTGGGAGGGAAGCCATCACGGACCTCAAGTTGCTAGAACTAAGTAACACCCTCGACCTGTTTGTCCTTTTAGCTAACCATGGTGAGACAGGTTCCAAGACTTTCCCAGAAGGCCTAGGTGTTGAGGGGGGAGGACGGCGAGGGACAGAAAATAAGAGCTTGAATAGAAAACCACACACAGCTTAGACAAAGGGCCACAGCCAAAGCATGTGCCTGAAATATCAACTAGAATGCGGCAGACTATTCATATGCCTGGCTGGCGGCTCGTGTGATCTCAGCCAACAGGATGCTGTGAGTTTGAGGTCCATCGGTACAGAGTGAGACCTTGTCCCAAAAAACAGATAGTACTCACAGGACTGAGGCTTAGAGACCACAGCTAAAGAATATAGATATTTGTATCCTCAAATAACGTGCAGTCTCTTTTCACAGATTTCTTTCTTTATTAAGTCATAATAGCTGGAGATTTTTATCAGATTTCTGGGAGCTCATGTATATATAATAGAGTACATTCTAGGATGCTTTCTCAAATGTGAAAGAGAACCAGAAATTATGAGGACGATTATCCAACCAAAATCCTGTTTTGTTTTTTTTTTAAACAGGTACCTAATATCTACTGGATCTGAATAAAAAGCTGTGAAGTAATTTCAGATATTATTTTTCATCTGTTTATCTTGTTGGATTTCTGTATATGTACCTTTTATATATGCATAGGTACATAATTCTATAATTTCATTAAAATAATATAATGATACTGTTTAAGCTTTAATTTGTTGTTTTATTACTAAAGAATTTATAGCTCACAGAAATTGTTTAGTGCAGATGAGCGTTAAAGCATGAATTTTCTCACCACCTCTGACAGCTTTCCAGAGATTACAAAACTTTCAGAACAGAAAATTAATTTTGAAAGTTACTGACCTCCCAAAGTTGTGAAAATATGGAAGTTTCTGATCTGAATAACAGTGTGTTGTCCATAACCTATCACATCCCGAACATGTGCCTTCTCAGCTCAATGTTTCTCTCCCTCTCCTAATGCTTCACTGCACAAACTTGTCCTGTTGGATCCCTGTGACAATGTTCTCACCGCCTGCGACGTCAGTCCTTCAGTTTATTCTTGGTGTTTTATAGTAGTCACCTGAAGTGGGAATGCAGGTTTTAACCTTGTTCCTCCTTTTCTGATGTGGATGGAGGGGGAGGGAACAGACACCCTGGAGCTGCATGCCGAGCTCCTGTGTGTCTTGCATGTCTAAATCACTTTGTGACATGACCTCTAGACATCTTCCTCTGTGCCCCTTCCTACCTTTGCTCACACAGGTCATTGCATCTCTCTCTTGTCTGACTGGAGACTACCAGTTGTTACTCTTGATCCATACATAGTGAAATGTGATTACCTTGAATATCATCGTTAAATGTGCAATACTTGTTTCGATACTTGTTCAGGAGACGAAATGCATTCAGATTGGCAAAATCTTCAAACTGAATAAGGCAATTCATGCCATATCTATGAGGCAAAAACATGCATTTTAGAAGTTAATGAAATAACATTTTAAGTAGACATTTAAATCTAGCCCATAGAAAAGGCACGCCAATGTCTTTTAAAAGCCCTATCTAGATTCTTAGCACAAATGTATAACACATTATCAGCAAGGACTGACATCACACTTACCACACAAAAGGGAGTGGGTTGGTACTGTGGAGTAATGCCAGATGACAAAACTGAGTCCAAACATGACCCATAGCCTCAAGGAATTTAAAACTCGGTAGGAACAGAATCTTCTGAGTTAAATGAAAGGGATGTAAATGTAATATAAAAGCTATGTATAAACAAAGGATTATAGTTATTAAGAAAACAGTGCTTCTAGCTAGACTTAGAAGCCGACTGACACATTCATGAAGCTTTAATTGACTATTATTTTCAAAGCTGAGATGCAGAGTTTATAAAACAAGGGAAAGTAGAAGGAAAATAAGTGAAAGGTGAAAAGAAAACAACAACCCTGCTGGGAAAATGTCACACTCACTAATAGGCTGCAGTGCAGAGTGTGTGAGGCCTGACCTCCTCCTGGTCCTCCTGAACCCACTAACTCACATGGTCCCCTCCATTCAGGCATGCCAAAAGCAGTTATCACAAGAGTCTGTGGGATAACTCTGGACTCCCTCATGCCTTTGCTTCTTCTGACCCTGAATACCACCGTACTCTAGCAAGACAGCAGATGAATCTAGCTGTAAGGCTTGGCCAGGATCAGAGAAGTCCTGAGTATTAGTTTCATGTTTGTGTGGACATTAACACAAACCCAAAGGTCTTATTCTTAGTGCTATTAAAGAAAAATACTTTGCGCTGCATCACATGTAAACATAGAGCTCATAGTTCTGGAGGCTCGGGCCCAAGGTTAAGGTGGCTGCAGACACTGTCCAGGAAGGACTGTCTCCTAACAGAGAGCATCTCCTCGTTGTGCGCTTGCATGGCAGAGGCAGCAAGCACATTCCTTTCCTTTAGCCTGTTCCACAGGGGCACTAATCTGTCATGATGGCTGGCCCTCAAAAGGCCCCTCCTCTTCAGAGTTCCACATTGAGGTTTAGTTCTAGTGTATGGATTTTGGCGGGACACAAACATTCAGATAAGACAGCTTCACCACACTTGTCTACAAGTGCTCAACCCCTTACCAGTCTCCACACCTCACTAAGAAATAGCTTTCTTCTTTATGCCTATTCTCTCCGGACCATACTCCATAAAGCTGTGACTTCTTTCATCGGCACAGGGTCAGAGTTCTCACTACAGAGTTCTAAACTTGTCCTCATTTCTCACTTCTTCCACAATGAGGACAGTTGCAAACTCCCTAACTCCAGTGTCAGAGCTCTGTCTTGATCCATCTCTCCCTACCACCATGACTACAAGTCCATCATTCCACTGTTTTCATCCATTATATTTACTTATATACTATATTATATATTTGTCCTTAATGGTCTACCTCTTAAAAACACTGTAACGTTCACAGGTGAAATTGGGATTACATCAATCTTTCCTCCCTCCCTTTTTCTGTAAAGTTTTTGTTATGTACAGAGGAGGGAAGGGACCTTTCTGAGACTGACTGTCCTCAAGGCAGGCAGGACACCACTGTGCTCCTGTTGACTCCTGAGAGAATGTACATGCTCACCCGTGTACTGATGAACTCAAGACTGCCTTTGGAGAGCTTGAGTAGGTTCCTGTCATACCTGACCTCTCAGATCTCATCGCATACTAATTAACGTGTGTGGTGAGATGCCCACTATAGTGGCTGTACCTTACCTGGCTGGATCTGGGTCACCTGTGTCCTTGTTAAGACCCTAGCCATGGGATGGCACAAAGACCTGTCTGCTGCTCTTCAATGGCTGCTGTGGTAGCAGACTGGAGGGTTCTGTCTCATTTTCAATTACTAATGAAAGTTAACATTGTTTTCTGTTTCTTTCCATATCTTCTTGGTCATTTTAATTCTTTCTGGGAAACTGTCTGTTCTTTGGTTCATTTTTATTGCTGTCCCTTCTTTTGTTATCCTAATAAGAAGTTTCTAGATTTGAAGGACAATGTCTTCTATTATAGACGCTGCAGATGGCTTTCCCAATCTCCTACACTGTGTCATTACGTCCTTAGACGGTGTTTGTCCTAGACAGCTTTGACTGTCAACTAGATACGGTGTAAGGCCATCTGAGAGAAGGATCTCAGTTGAGGAATTGCCTGGATTAGTGGCCTATGGACATGTCTGTGGGGGATTGTCTTGATGGTTAATGATGTAGGACAGCGCAGCTCACTGTGGGCAGCTGTAGCTCTAGGCAGCTGATACGAACTGTGTATGAAAGCTGGCTGAGTATGCTTCTCTGGGAGCCAGCAACCAGCATCCTCAATGGTTCCTTCTGTACTTCTTTGGCTGTGAAATGAGTTCCCTGGTCAGAGATGATGCTGTGTGGAATATCAAGTAGGCCTGCCTTCAATTCCTGCCTTGACTCCTCTGATAACGGACCATGGCCTGGAACTGTGAGCCACATAAGCCCTTTCCTCCCCCTGTTGATTCTGGTCAAGAGTATTTTTGAATCATAGCAACAGAAATGAAACTAGAATAGTGTTTCTGTTGATTTTTCTACAGAAATTGCAGGTGTTTTACGGAATTAGATTACTTGATGTTTTTTCATATGAACTCACTTTTGGATAGCATGCCTATGACAGCCCTCGCACGTGCATTAATTTATAATCCAAACGTTCTTCTAATGCCATCATGGATTTAGGAAATGACTAACTTTAAAATCTGTCACTACTTTTACTATTAGACCATACATTTTTAATCTCTATTTTCTACACTCTTTCCTCAGTTATACTAACACCATTTCTTTCATACTCCATCCTGTCCTTCACCTCCTGCACCATGTTTGATACAGAGGAGAGCTGGTTTCTGTTTCTGTTTCTCTACACTACTGCTACTGACACCAATGTTCTGCCACTTGATAGGATGGAAGACACGCAGGTACTCTTCACAAGCACAGCATGGGCTGCCACTGCTATTGTCATCTTACAGATGTGGATACAGGCACAGAGGGTGACACAGTAGAACAATGACACCTGAATAGTAACATTAGTCTGCTGCTGTGTGTATCCATGAAAAATGCTTCCTTGCAGGTATCAATTTTGTTCTCAAATAACTTTAATACTGAATATGGCTGGTTACCCCTTTGCTCTTTTTTGAATTTGGCTGCTACAGTGATTCTGGGTCATAGCTATGGAGTCAGAGCTCCCACGTTGAACTGGCATCCTTGCACACTATGTATCTTCAACTTTTTTGTGCCTATATTTTCCTATCAAGAAAGACACACACAAAAAAAATTAAAAATTAAAAAATTTTAAAAAGAGAAAAAGAAAGACACAAATATTGACCACGTCTTTCACAGATTTGTTGTGGGGGTTTTCTGAAATGATAAATATGTGTTCAGTTCAATGACCAGCAATAAGTACTAGATAGTAGAGAGTTCCAAAAATACTTAATGGTAACACAAGCAACTACTAAATGTGAGATAATGTCCTCAAAGACTAAGAGAAAATCACCTCCATCCTACACAGCACAGTTTGAAAACCACTCTTCAGGAAGAAGGCTAAGTCAAGACAGCATAGACAACGCTACTGAAGGAACTTCAGAAACTGTTTTTCCAAAGAAAATAATCCAAGTAATAAAAGTTCTTTTACAGCTAAATAAAATGGTGAAATGTAGATAAATACAAGCAAATTTTGTCAGAAGACATAGTAATGACAGAGTCCTTGCAGCCCGAGGAAGTGAGGCTGGCGGGTTAGATCTTCAAAGCAGACAAGCTCTTAGAGCAACTGTTTTGGTGCTGTAGAATATACCGAGGGTAGAAAGAAGAACAGGGTTGAGAGGAGATTGGGAGAGCGGGGAGGAGACACGAAGAAAACGACTGTACTCGTACATATGGTGCCATTCTTCAGATTCCAAGGAAGCTCTCCATAAAATTAGAAAGTGTTATAAAGAACCGAGAAGAAGCATTTCCACAGTTATAAATTGTCACTTTTGAGAATGTCAGCAGAGAAGTAAACTCTGTGGTAGCAACTAAGTACCCCAAACACAAATATCAGCCAACAGTCACTGATGTTTGTGATGGCTACTTTCTAATTCTCTGGTTTCTAAGGAGCCTTCAGAAACCAAAAACTGTGTGTCATTTGGGCAATGCCCTCCTACGGCTTGCTCCTGGTGCGTCATATTCTGGGGGACGAACAGCAGCAGATGCTCTGTCATTATGTTCAGAAGAAGCAGCCTGTGGTCTGTGAGGAGGTATCAGAGCCTTCTCAAGTCTATTCCCGGATCTACTAGTTACTTGGTTTGGTGGTCTGGGGCTTGTACAATTTCTCTGTGGTTGAAATGAAGTCTCTCCAGTGTGGTTTGCCTTCAGTGTTCAGGACACAGTGTATGAAGCTATAAATCTACAATGTTTCTGCAGTGCAATCTGGGAATGGTCCTAGGTAGTAAATCGGTACACAGGACACCTCATCATTTTCATGCGCCTGTTTTAGAATCATCCTTTGGAAGATGTTACACACCCGTTTTAATTTTGTGACTTTTCTGACTGGTAGTTAGCTCTGATTTCACTCCTAGAAAGTTAAAAAGAGGTTTTCTGAATTCATCTTGTGATACATACATCTTGCACCATGTAATAAAAAGGAGAAAGTCATGGAAGGGATACTTTGTTCTAGCTTAAAGCAGCCTTGTCACTATGAAACCAGAAGTGACGGAACTCTCAAGAGTTAGCTAGTTCACCTCCATATAACTATGAAAAGAACCTACTATTTTACAATCAAGATTTGGCATGAAATGGCAGGTGTAGATAGTTTTAAAAGCTAACAAAAATACTCTAAAACTGACATGTAAAAGTCCTGGAGCTTGTGTTCTCTGTGGCTGTGTTGAGTCTGGAAACCACCGTACTGCAGTGACTAATGGCTGTGGCCAGAACTGACTAAGCGCCAGACAGTATGGTCCACATTTCAGAGGGGCTGTCTAATTTAATTCTCTCAGCAATTCAGCAAGGAAGGCACTGTCATTATGCATTTTACAGATGAAGACACTGGAGTTCTTCATGACTAAGGACTGAGCATTTAGTGAGCTCATACTGCTCAGAGTGGTAAGGTATGGGCTGACCGCAGGTCATGGGACTCATGTGTTGTAGAATATTATTTTAAAGTGTGTTACTTTTGTTTATGTTGCATTTGTTTAACTCTGTGAAGCTGTGTTACTGTGCCTGTCTAAAACACCTGATGGTCTAATAAAGAGCTGAATGTCCAATGGCGAGGGAGGAGAAAGAATAGGAAGGACTGGCAGGCAGAGAGAATTAACAGAAGGAGAAATCTGGGAGAAAAGGAAAAAGGAATGAGAAAGGAAGGATGAGGTCACCAGGGGTCAGCCTCCCAGCTACACAGCAAGCCACGGAGTAAGAAACAAAGAAAGGTATACAGGAATAGAAAAAGATAAAAGCCCAAAGGCAAAAGCTTGACAAGATAATTTAAAGTTAAGGAAAGCTGGCTAGCAACAAGCCAAGCTAAGGCCAGGCATTCATACTTAAGAATAAGCCTCCGTGAGTGATTTATTTGGGAGTTGGGTGAGAGGACCCCCGAAAGAGTAAAGAGTAAAAGAGTGATAAAACAACCAATAACACTCATGTGCTAAGCAAGCACTCTGACACTGAGCTACATCCTCACCACACCTCTGATGTCAAAATTCTATCATCACACCAGCAAGGTGCCACTTGTGTGCATTCAACACACCATGAACCCTGTGACTAGGTGTTATGGACAAATATTGGTGAAAACGATAGTCTTTCTTTGTTCTTAAAATATTAAGAGTTCATGTAACCAACTTGACCATGCATGCTTGGATTTTCCTGAGAGGTGGAGTAAAATCATGTTTTAGGATGTGTTATGTGCATGCCACCACACAGTGTCCAAGACCTACAGTACTTCATAATGGATGAATCCCTCAGGGGGGATTTATTCCAATGATTCATTTTGATAATGAATTGAGGTTTGAAGATACTTAATGAATTTAGTAGCAATTTTGCCCTTAACATGCTAACTGGGAAACAGGCTTCTTAGGAGGACAAAGCATACAATCAAACAATCTTAAAAGAGGTTTAGATTAAAAGCAATCGGTTGGGCTGAGAAGCTCAGTGCAGAGAGTTTCCTTAGCACGCACAGGGTCCTGGGTTTAATGACCAGCACCACAAAACTCCAAATCAAATCACACTCGGTGGCACACATAGACCAGTAAAGGCTTGAGGGAAGACAGCTTTAAGTAGTGGAGACTTAGGTTTGGCCCTGGCGAGGACTCAAGAAGTAAAAGAGGAATAAATCAGGGAGTCCCAGAGTCTGTACTAGGAGACGCTAATAACATCACGCTGAAGAACTTCAGAAGATGAACAGTGCTTGTTACATTTCATATTATAACAGGTCCAGTGGCATGGCTCAGAGATAAAGGCACTTGCCACTAAGCCCGATGACCTGAGTTCAATCCCTAGAACAGCAATGAAAAGAATTGACACTTGCAAGTTGTCCACTAACCTCTACATATACACTGTAGCACATGTGCGCCCCTCCCTAAATAAGAAATAAATAAGCAAGATGTAATAAAGTTAACATTCAGATCATGAGTACCCTTGAGCGCTAGCACAGGTAATCTTAAATTGACTCAAATTCTCTCTGACTATGCCCCCTTCACATCCAATACACCCTAGTATGTAAGAACAGAGCCCTGTTCACTTCCTAGCAAATGCACTACGAAATGCTTCTATTTCCAGCTCCCTTGTACCGGTATTGTTTCACAAGCAGGTATTCCTGCCACTTTTCTTAGCCTTCTTTTAACTATATTATACTGGTATCGCTTGATTTTTCTCTGTGACTATTACGTTATAAAGACTAAATTGTAGTTAGCCATTCTGTCCTTCTTGCACCCACTTCTACTCATCAACGGAGCTCCTCTCAAGGATTCGGAGACGGAATGAAGTGTTTCGGTGCCCTTCCCCACTGAAAATGTGCTACAGTAAATCTCAACCGAGTGCAGGCCCTAGGTGCAACGAGACCTCATCGAACTAGTTCCTGTTATTCCCCAAAAGAAACCCTCCTTTCTTTCCTTGTCAATTGCCCTCTAAACAGCTTTCCCCTCTTAGAGCACACAGTGATAGACAGTTTCCATGTGAAATGTGGGGCATCCAGGTACAGAGCAGGGCAAATGATTGAGAAGGGGGTTTGGTAAGAAAGGGAGAAGAATTCCAGAGCAGAGCAAACATGTTCAATGTTAGAATTAACTAAATCTACAGCACAGTCTAGAAAGTGAAGTCAATTAAAGATGACTCAAAGCATAGGATTTGGAAGGAAACAAAGCAAGAATTAAGAATAGAGAGGTAAACAGGATTGGATTTTGTTGTGCCTTTAATCTGTGTTAAAGTTCACACTTGGTCCCCAAAGGAAGGAGGAAAGCAGAAATGTGACACAATCAATTAGTGTCTACACTAGGGCATCATAATGAGGGTATATGTGTATTGGAGACTGGCAAGAGTAGATGCAGGGAGTTCACTCAGGAGGTGGCTGCAAAATTCCAAGCCTCCATCTGGAAATGAGAATGTGACAGAGAGAAATACAGAAGACAAAATGGACAACATGAGGTGAAAAGAAGTAGACAATGAGGAAGACGAAATCAAGAACAAATTCCAAATTTCCAGCCCACAGTGTAATAGGTAAAAGCAAAAGACAGGAAACAGGCATGTGAAGACAGGAAGCAGGTATGTAGAGACAGGAAGCAGGAATATAAAGACAAGAAACAGGTATGTAAAGAGACAGGAAGCAGGAATATAAAGACAGGAAACAGGTATGTAGAGAGACAGAAAGCAGGTATTTAAAGAGAAAGGGAGCCTGATGGGAAGAGAGCTCAGTTGGTAGAGCCTGCTATACACGCATGACAACCTAAGGTTGATCCTCACAACCTACCTTTAAAAAACTCCGGGTTGATGGCATGTGTTTGTAATCCCAGCACTGGGGACACAAACACAGGTGGCTACCTGGGGCTTCCATGTCAGCCAGTTAAGTCTAACTAGTGAGACCTAACCACCAAGAGACCCTGCCTCATAAACAAGGTAGATGGCTCATGAGAAATGATTCCTGAGGCTGAACTCTAGTCTCCACATGCACCTTGCACATGAACCCAGGTCATATGGAAGAGCAGCCAGTACTCTTAACCGCTGAGCCATCTCTCCAGCCTTAGTTGGTTTTATTTTTTTTATTTTTATTTTTTTTTCTGAGACAGGGTTTCTCTGTGTAGTCCTTGCTGTCCTGGAACTCACTCTGTAGACCAGGCTGGCCTCAGACTCAGAGATCTGCTTGACTCTGCCTCCTGAGTGCTGGGATTAAAGGCATGCACCATCACTACCTGGCTGACATCTAATTCTTATGGTGCTATTTATTAAGAGCTTGGGATGAGCAGTGAGATGGTGTCTTTTTGAACTGTTTTCCTCAATCCTGAGTCTTAGATGTATCCAAAGGAATACATGAAGCACCACCTTTGTGCTATAATATTACATGCTGCAAATGTGGAACAACATATTCACTCCAGTTGCCTGTTCATTTCAATGTAGACTGTTTCCAGCTTTTCATTCTATAAACAATGCTGCTGTGCAATGTTTGTTCATCGTGTCTCCTTACAGAGGAGATTCCCTGTGCTGTGCCGCTAACTTCACCACAGTCCCGCAGTGATTCATGGACGAATCTTCCTAAAGGCACTGTGTACAACTGGCTTTGGCATCCTCAGCATCGGCCACTGTCTGCCTTCACTGTCCTGGCAGTCTGGTGGATATGAATGGTATGTGCTGTCTGTGAAGTGACAGTAAGACGCTGGGCAGCCCTGTAGATGTGCCCTTCAGTGTGCCCTTCATCAGGTAACTTATGTGGAGCATATCACACCCTTGTCTCTAGCGAGAAAGCATCCCTGTGTTTGGTTTGTTTGGAGACAGGGTGCTCTGTGTCTTGAACTGATCTCAAACTCATTACACAGCGAGAATGACCTTGAGTTGACCCTCCTTGCCTCCGTTTCTCATGTCATGCTGCATGTAAGATCCATGGCAGTATTCCAGCCCCAGCCACCTGCCTGAGGAGCCTTCAGGCAGTTGCTAAGCTCAGCAATGGAAACAGAGCCAGTCATTCCTACCCATTGTGGAACTCATCTAAGAAGAATCTTTGTGGTCAACAAATCTCTGCTATGCTGACTGAAATCTTACCGCATATATACATATCTGAGGCCTCCCCCTGCCCAGTTCTCTTCCCCAAATGTGCTGAAGGCCCTCCCCAGTCAACCCATACTTGCTGTTCGTTTCACAGCAGTTACCACCAGTGTATCTCTTAAGGGACACTCTCAGCAGGTTTGATGAAAACATACATTGAGATCACCAGCGACTCCGTTACAGTTTAAACCTCTGCTGTTGGAACTCCTTTGGTTGGTGTCCCAGCTCTTCAGCTTGACAACAATGGGAGTTATTCCATTTCCTACCCTTCAATTTCATCTCTAAAGTGAAACTATTATCACTGCACCACAGGCTTGAGAGAGTCAAACACCTCTGACTCATAAATATTAGTTATTGCTTGACCAGTGTGATCCTGTTATTTATCACGAGAGTTGTGATTAAGTATGGTAATATTTGAAACTGTGATTGAGTGACCTGTCATGTTTACCGGCCACTTCCTTCTAGAAAAGGTAAGATACCAAATAAAATACTCAGTGATAATAAACTGTTCCAGTGTAATTACTTTTCAGTTGCTAATCAGCATGTACTGTAAAATGTTGTGTCTCTATGATCTGTGTTTTCTTGGGGCTTTGTTTATAAGTCTATACACAGAATTCTATACATATGTTAAAGTATCTTGACTGTAACACTTGAGAAAGTTCTCTGGAGGCTTTAGGAAAATGCCTCATGTAGTTTAGCACACATAAAGATTTCAATCTGTGTACCAGGCAGTGGTGGCACATGCCTTTAATCCCAGGCAGAGCCAGACAGATCTGTGTGAGTTCAAGGCCAGCCTGATCTACAGAGTGAGATCCAGGACAGGCACCAAAACTACACAGAGAAACCCTGTCTCGAAAAAAAAAAAAAAATTCAGTCTGCAACAAGTGGTGGTGGGAAGAGAAAAAACTTGAACCCCGTCCTGTCTTCCAAGTCCAAGTCCAGCGAGCTGCCACCACACATCAGCTCAGAGCACAGAAACCGCCTATTTTAGAACACATTCCTCAAGTGGACTCATCTGCTTTTACTTACTGTGCGTCCTGACCACTGCCCTTCATTCCTTCTCGGAGCTGTCAGCTAGAGAACAGACTGGAACACAGCAGCCCCAGCCTTCTGATTAAATAAATGATCTTTGTATCTCAAGATCTCTTTTCCCTAAGAGCTCTTAGAAATAAGCAAAAGCTTGACATTTATGAAAGGCAAATTCTATTCTATTATTGTCCCCTGGTCAAAGTGATCTCTCTATCCTTTAATGATTAGAAATACCTGAGGAAGTGGGTCCCCAGAACTGCATGCTACCGTACATTAAGGAGGATTCTGCAAACACAAGCAATACTGACCAAACGATATTTGAAACTCTAAGCAAAAAGAAACACAATTCTCCTCTCAGAACTTCTCATGCACTAATCTAAACATGAGAAGGGGAAGAATAATATGTGCAAGGTCTCATTCTTCTTTAGAAAGTATCTTTCAAGGCCCAAAAGAGCTGACAAGACCCTAACTAGGCAACTGTTAAAACAGAGCCTAAGTTCTAAATTGTTCAGGAATTTAAAATAAAGGGAATGGAACCTGGAAGTCAATTACAATTCCAACAAAGGGCTTCTTAATCTTAATACAAAATAAGATCCCGAGAAGGAATGGCCCTGACTTGGAGACAGTCTCACCTCAGAATTCTCTTTATAGCTACAGCTCTCTTTTCAATGCTAGACTTATTACACAGTAATGCCACAGTGCTCCACAAAATTCAGAAGTGGATAATTATTGTTCTTGTCATCTTTGATTTTTATTTATTTATCTATCCATCTATCCATCTATCCATCTATCTATCTATTTTACTGAAGCCAGAAGACAGCATAATAAGTGAACCAGTCTCCTTTGTCGTGGAGACAGCCCCTCCCTCAGACCAGAAAGGGAGGGAAACTCGGTGACAGCCTAGTTGCATGGGGCTGCACTGTGTCTCCTGCAGGTCAGCAGCGCCGCAGTCAGCAGCATATTCGAAGCCTAGAATCTCACTCTTCCCTCACAACTGTGTTGTTCACTTGAGCGGATAGCAATGCCATTCTGTGGACTCTGTGGCCCAGGAAGAAGGGGAAGATTTATACTTTCAAGCCCCACCTTAAGAAGGAACTTGGCAATGAAAGAACATTCATCATGATCCAGGTCACATGTCAAAATATGAAACATTCCATATTCTCCACATATCAAGCAATGCAAAGACAATCTAGAGAATGGAGAAGGTTAAACTTATATAAAAGCATGGACATCAGTAAGTCAACTTGACACACTAAAAGATCCTAAATATGTGATACCCTTGATAAAACTACCAAATAAATATGAAAATCTATAAACATTTACTTCAAAATAACAGACAGAGAACAGTATTAGCCTTGCCATGGGATCCTAACAGATGATAGTATTTTTTTCTGAAATATAATATGCTATTTTGAATTTTGATTTTATGGTTATTAACTTTAAAATGGGACCATTTACAAGTATTTAGAAAACGATTTATATGTTTTAGTTGGATGTAAATATAATCTATTGTGCCTTTAAACTTTACATGTGGCAGACTCTTAAGAAACTATCTGAAACAGAAAATGAAACAGGTTATTGGCACTGAGGTTGAGGAGGCAGGTATTATGCTTTCCAATGCCCCATGGTACTGCAAAGGACAAAAACTGCACTTGGGCTTGCACTTGTAGAGGTGACTAGAGCGGCAATGCAGTGAAGTCACTCCCTCTGTGTCCAAGGTTCACATTCAAACAACGAACGCAAGACAAGCCTTCATCTGAAACCACACCAACATCCTATCGGAGAATATGGCATCTCGGGTGTATGTGCACATCATTTTTACATGCTTATAGGAAATCAATTCATGTTGTCTTTGCGTACATATACTTATGGAATTAATCTCTATACACAAGCCAATTCTATAAAAGCAATGAATAGCTCCTCAGAATAAAGGCCAGATACCAAGTATAAGTTACCCTCTAAAGTGAGAGCTTCAAAGTATCTCTTTTACGGACACACAAAATATAGTGTCTTCTGTGAAGCCAAGAAGATAAAGAGTGAGGAAACATGCCAAGTCTGAGGGGTTTTTTGGGGGGGGGGCTATTGTTTGTTTGTTTGTTTGTTTGTTTGTTTCCCGAGACAGGGTTTCTTTGTGTAAATAGTCATGGCTGTCCCGGAACTTGATTTGTAGACCAGGCTGGCCTCGAACTCACAGAGACCCACCTGCCTCTGCCTCCTGAGTGCTGGGATTAAAGGCGTGGGTCACCACCACCTGGCTTATTAAGCATTATTTCTAAAATGGAAAAAGCTTTTTTTCCCCCTTGGACTCTTGATATAAAATTATCCTAATACATCTAGATTAATGATTTTTTTGTGCCATATAAGTAAGTCACTTGGAAAAGACCCTTCAAATCAGATGACATGACCCTATTTCAGGTCATGTGTTATTATTTAAAAGGCATATGGTACCATCTGTGCTGCTCCTGGTAGTTCCTTACTATGTTATGCCTTTTCCAACAGCCTAATATGTGTGCCCAGTACCTTTTCAGTAACTTGGTAAATGTCTGTGAACCTCTTGGAATCAAGAATTCAATTTTTTATAATGACATACCTAGTTACAATGGAAACTTACTTTATACTTCTTAGATTTATTTATTTAAAGGAGAGGGCATCTGTCATAGCACCTGTGGGAGTTGGTTTTCTGCTTCTACTATGTGGGTCCTGGGGATCACCCTCAGGTCGTCAGGTTTGGTGGCAAGGGCTGTTACCAAATAAGCCATCTCATTGAGCCAACGGAAACTTTTAAATCCTTAGCTTGCGATGCACTGCTATGTGGAGGTGGAGTGGGGGTAGGGGCTGTTAATCCTCTAATAAGGAAATTTATTTCCTCTTCACTGCCACCTTTCCAGAATCTAGCTGCTTCCTCCTGTGAGGCCAAAGCTGATATCCAATGAGATGACTGTATAAGAGAACATTCATTCACAAGAAAATATGCCACACTTATTACTTAAGATATAATTTTTAAGAAAATTTAACCAAATAAGTAAAATAAGCCAAGCCACCTAGATATATATTATACTAACCTTTTTGTAACACTATTTATGGTTTTATGTTCATATTTGGCTACATTAAGGCACTCTATATAATACTGACCCTGAACTATAATTGTTTTGTATACTATAAAGAACTTTCTGTCTCCTGAATCTACCTAGCCATCCTGGCTTCAGCCTCCTGCTTAATCAGAACTAACTAATAATTGCACGAGTAAAGAAGTCACCCCAAAAAAGCAGTACCCACATGTCCATTTTAAGTCTTCTGCTCATGGAGTAGTGCGTGGGTAGTCATAGGCCGTGACAACCACAGGCATATCTGGCTTACGGCAGAATCATTGAGCGTCACGTGGTCTGACACAACACAACACCACAACAAGGCAAGAGCATAGTTTGGATGATGAAACTAAAGCTTGGAACAAATAAAAGATTTAGAATTCAACTCAGGATACCAGCAGACTTGTCAATCTTCATGAATTCCAGACTCCTGAATCTAGGGCCAGGGTTGCCAGTTCTGACAGGCAAAATCCTTGAAAGTCATTGCCTGTCATACAGAAAACCCCAAACCCTCAGGATTAACAGCTCTTCCCCAGCTCATGACCCACCACACTGTCTAAACCGGAAGGAAAGGTAAGCACACAGGAAAGTTAGGAGCAGAGCCCCACTGCAGGGGCCAAATAGTGGGAGCACTTCTGACTCTTACTGAACTGCAGGAGAGAGTTAAATGTTACCAGTGGATCTTGCCTTCAGCCACACTTCCATGAATTAGATGTTTACTGTGAAGAGCTGAGGAAAAAGTCCCCTGGTACCTCTAGCAGAGGAAGTGGGAAGTATCCTCGCTGAAAATGCTAGAACATTGTTTTCATAAGGACTCCCCTTGGGAGACTTCTATTCATCCAAGACTATTTACTGAGGCTTTATCAAAGCCTAAGCAACCTCCAGGAAGAGAAATATTCAACTGTAGCTTCCTCTAGCTCATAACATGGGCAAGGACCCAGCTTAAGTCTACTAAAAGACTAAGACCTAATATAGGGAGAGCTAAACTACATAGGCCATGCCCCGCATCTCAACAGGGCTCCAGGATAATAGGAAATAATAGCTCAATGGCCTGCAAGTCTCAAACTCTATACGAGAAATCTCAAGGAGAACCCAAAAGCAGACAGTAAGTGAGACAAAAAGAAGGGTCCTGGGGGACAGTACATAACCCAACCAAGCCAGATAAGCAAAACTGTCCGCTCAAGATCAGATGTACCTCAACTCCTGACACCCCAAACCCCATGTCCAGCTTTCAACAAATCACGAAAAAAGATACAAGACATACAGTCACACGAGACAAAACAAAACAAAAGAACTACATCTAGATGTTCAGCAATTTTGGAACAATCAGACCGTGAACTTAAAATGATTATGACTCAGTTATGAAGAGCTTAATTTGAAAAAATCAACACCATGCAGGAACATATGGGTAACATCAGCAGACACTGAAACTCTAAGGAAATTCTGGAAATCAAAGTCATAGTGCTGAAAATTGCCTTTGATGGGCTCATCAGTAGACCAGACACAGCAGAGGAAAGAATAAGTAAGCCTGAAAAACTGCCAGTAGACCTCCGGAAAGTGGAACACAAAGAGAAAAGGCAAGAGATAAAAGAGGAGAATAGTCAAGAACTGTGGGGCAATCACAACGGTGTGGCGTTTGCTCATGGGAAGACAGCAAAGTGAAAAGGGAACAGAGTTTCTGAAGCAACAACGGCTGGGAATCTTATGAAATTAATGACAAACACCAATCCACAGATGATCCAAGAAGTGCAGGGAATATACATAAATCAGGACACATAGCTTTTAAACTCTTAGGTAGCCATACTAAAGTCAAGTTGCAGAAGATTAAAGACGAAGAGCAAATCTTGAAAGAAGCTGTAGAGTGACCCCATCTTCCCATACAGGAAAAAGGACTGAGGTTACATTGGCCTTCTTTTCTGGAATCATGTAAGCAAGAGAATAAAGATATTTAAGTGATAAGAGAAAACATCCACTATTCAACAATAATTAGTTAATGCAATTATCCTTCAAAAGCACAGCATAAATACAGACTATCTTAGACACAGAAAACTTGAGGAAATTTACTGAAATGTTAAGAGCTTTTAAGAAGAAGGAAAACAAATAAGTAGAAGATTTAAGATAGTGAAACTATAAAGCAGTGGTTCTTAACCTGTGGGCCACGGCGGGGGGGGGGGGGTGTCAAACAACCCATTCATAGGGGTCACATATCAGATACTTACATTACGATTCATAACAGTAGCAAAGTTCAATTAATGAAGTAGCAACAAACTAATTTTATGGTTGGGGGTCAGCACAACATGAGAAACTGTAATAAGGGGTCACAGCATTAGGAAGGCTGAGAACCACCGATATAAAGAAAGGAAGAGAACTGGAAAGGGAGTAAGTAAAGGTAAAATAAAATCTTTTTCTTTTCTTCAGTTGGCCTAATTGTGAAGTTTGTTCAAAATAACAGCAATGTATGTTGTGGATAAGTGAAATAATTGGTTAAGGAACAGTTGGGAGGAATTAGGAATGAAGTTACAGGACACCTGGACTGCCTACGGAGCCATTCTGTGTTATTTGGAAGTAGTCTTGAAATAACTATGTGTAAATTCATTATTTATTGCCAACTCTTGGGGCAGCCACAGAACATTTTCTTAAGGAAAGTTATAATTGGTAGGCTAAGACATGAGAGAAAATGAATTTATGTTATTTATTTCTCTTTACCCCAATTAGCTTTCTTGTCTTTCTATCCCATAGTTTACCTAGACTTGTTTGGGGGTTTCAAAGCTTTAACCATAGTTGACTATACACCACAGATAAACCAAATATATTCAACAAAAACTGTTTACTGGGACCCAAGCTCATGGTCATAATAAAACAGGCAAAAAATCCTTTACAGGATTTTTATTATATTTATGTGTGATATAAAAAGTAAATTATTGACATGGTATGGGTAATCTATAATGTACAGAAAAATAAAACATACAAAGGAAATAGTATGAGATGTACAAAGAAGCCAAAATTATACAATGGAAAAAAAGAAAGCATCTTTAACAAATGGTGCTGGTCAAACTGGATGTTGGCATGTAGAAGAATGCAAATAGATCTGTATCTATCACCCTGCACAAAACTCAAGTCCAAGTGGATCAAAGACTTCAACATAAAACCAGATACACATCTGATATAAGAGATGGTAGGGAATGCCTTGTCTCCTGTGCCTTGAACACATTGGCACAGGAGACAACTTCCTGAACAGAATACCAATCTCACAGGCACTAAGATCACATGGATTTCCCTGGGAAGGGGAAATAGAAGAGAATCTCCTGGGTAAACTGGGTGCGGGATGGAGGGGGAGAGTAATGAAAGAGATGTCTTGATGTGCGGGGAGGGGCATTTTAGGCATTTAGGGAGAAGCCTGGTGCCAGGTAAACTCCCAAGAACCCACAAAGATGATCCCAGTTAAGACTCCTAGCAAGAGTAGAGAGGGTGCCTGAACTGGCCATCTCCTGTAATCAGATTGGTGACTACCCTAATTGTCATCAGAGAGCCTTCATCCAGTAACTGATGGAAACAAATGCAGAGATCCACAGTCAAGCACTGGGCCAAGCTCTGGGAATCCTGTTGAAGGGAGGGAGGAAGGATTTTACAAGCCAGGGGGGTCAAGTCATCACAAGAGAACCCACAGAAACAACTAACCTAGGCTCATAGGAACTCACAGACTCTGGACAACAGCTAAGGGAGCCTGCATGGGACCCACCTAGGCCCTCTAGATATGTGTGAAAGTTGTGTAGCTTGGTCTATTTGTGGGACTCCTAGCAGTGGGATAAGGGCCTGTCCCTAATGCTTGAGCTAGCTTTCGGGAACCCGTTCCCCATACTGGGTTGTCGCGCCCAGTCTTAATACAAGGGGAGGAGCTTAGTCCTACCTCAACTTGATATGCCATGCTTTGATGACACCCATGAGAAGCCTGCTCCTTACTGAACAGAAACAGAGGAGGAACAGATGGGGGTGCCCAGGGGAAATGGTAGAGGAGGGGGAACGGGAGGAGAGAAGGGAGGGAAACTGCAGTTGGAATGTAAAATAAATGAAAAAAAATTTAACTAATAAAAAAAATCAACAATTAACAAATTGAAACTGAAACTGAAGAACTTATGTAAGGCAAAGGAACTGTCAAAAGGATAGAGTGACAGCCCAGAGAAGAAAAGGTCTTCACCAAACCCACATCTGACAGAGGGCTAATATCCAAAATATATAAAGAACTCTGACATTAAAAAAAACAAGTAAGTCAATTAAAAATGGGGTACAGATATAGACATAAAATTGCCAACAGAGGAAACTCAAATGGCCAAGAATCACTTAAAGAAATGTTCAACATCTTAGCCACCAGGGAAATGCAAATCAAAAGGACTTTGGAATTCTATGTTATGCCTGTCAGAAGGGCTAAGATTAAAAACACTGAGGACAGCTCATGCTGGAAAGGACGTGGAGTAAGGGGAACACGTCCACATTGCTAATGGGAGTGAAAACTTGTACAGCCTCTTTGAAAATCACTATGGGCAGTTTCTCAGAAAATTGGAAACTGATCTACCTCAAGACCCTGCTGTACCACTCCTGGGCATTTACCCAAAGGATCCTCCACGGTACCATGAGGACACTTGCTCAACTATGTGCAGTGCAGCTTTATTCATAACAGCCAGAACCTGGAAACAACCTAGATGACCCTCAACAAAAGAATAGATAAAGAAAATGTGGTACATATACACAGTGGAGCATTACCCAGCTGTTAAAAACAATAACGTCATGAAATTTGCAGGCAAATGGATGGAACTAGAAAAGATCATCCTGAGTGAGGTAACCCAGACCCAGAAAGACAAACATGGTATGTATTCACTTATAAGTAAATTATTAGCTGTAGCTAGAGTTTTCCTGCCGGGCCCACAGTCAGGACAAATCTCTGTCACCCGCCAGTCCCACAGCCGCTCAGACCCAACCAAGTAAACACAG